>JALIZH010001850.1:0-26099 GCA_030522465.1 Rhipicephalus appendiculatus | reverse complement strand
TCCATGAGATCTGGAAGCGTGGGGGGTAAAGCCACCACCTGAGTGGTGGCTTGTTACATTAATTTCCCAAAACTTCCTCTTCGTGAAGCTCTGTAAACACCAAAAACGCGCCATTTAGGACGAGATACAGAGGTGCAACAGCTATGCCAAGTGCGCCAATTTGAAGCAATTCTTTATTGTTTTTGCCAAGCTGAGCCAACACCGGGAAAATAGTTGAAATTGCGCCACGCTTAGGCAAAATGACCGACCAGCCTCAAAATTTTCTGCGGCGCTAATTTTAGCGTGGGGTGGAGGCCGCGTTGTTCCTCCCGCTCAGTTTTGCTCACGATGCACGTTTGAGCAATTATCAGCTGCTGGTGAAGCAAGTCGGTTTTGCAGTCCACGAACAGGGGAGCAGGGCGTGGGATTGTTCTTTTGCCGGAAGTTATTACCTGATATTGTGAACGCACATTGAGACTTCCCGAAAAGCACCGGCGTGTTTGGTTGGCGCGGATTAACAGAAATGACTTGAAGAACCTCAATAATATTCGCGTCTTCACACGTAACTTCACTACAGGTAAGTGCTATATCCAATCACTTACTTGCATATATAGCTTACCGTGATTACTCTATCTACAAACTTTGCCGCGACCACTGCGTGCACATTCAGTGTATAAGGGAGGAGGTTGAAATCGTGACGACAATCGCGGGGGTTTGGGTATTGCATTGAAACAAACTGTGAAGACGGATGTGAAACAAATTTTATTCACTGGCGGGTTGAAGTATTGCGCAAATAAGTTCCCGGGAGGTTAACATTCCGGTCGGTTCGAATTGGGGGTCAGGTAAACTCTTCGCTCTTTTTAACCGTTCATTAATTCTCTAAAACAGTCTCCTATCATTTCCAGGGGCTCCACTGTCGATTAGCGCTCAACAACGGAAGTAAAATACAAGGTAAACAAAAGTGGCAAAAACATACGAGACAGAAAAAGTGACAGGCATTACCGGTACGCACCACACGCACTCGCACTAGTTTTCCCCCCGGGTGTTTCCACAAATGTCGATCAAAGAGCATCATCACTGTTTAAACACTTGGGGAGTCACGCTGCATGAACTACTTTGGTGGCGTGGGCCGCATCAGTACATATATATCCTGCAAACTTGCTTAGTTCTGCGCAATGACTCGTTTTATATGGGAGCGCATTATCTTTGCTTATCCACTCGTAAAATATCGCCTCGGGAGATCTTGGGTTTTCGCTTGCTCTTGGTACCTTTAATTTGTAGTGAAAGCGAGGTAATGTGCGTGCACACGTATAGGTCGTGGCGGGCAGCCGGAGTCCGCGGTGACATGTCTGCCGATGGAAATCCGGTATGGGTAGACGTGTCACACATCTTGATCTTCTAGTATCGTATCGAGCGAACAATCTAAGTCTTCCTGATCCGATGAGCTCGTCGAAGTACGAGAACAAAAAAAAAAAAAACGCACTGCTTCATTTTCAACGTCGCGCACAGCAACAGATGACGAGCCCACAACACACAGCAAACGGGTTTGAGCCTTTTTGGGAGTTTTGGGCCCGGCTCTTAACTTGCATCCCAAAGGTACTACGCAAAACCCCCCTACCAAAGGAGGTTTTAGGGGGGTACGCAAGGGCAAGATGGCGGTGCCTGTTGAAGCGACAGCCGTCCACTTCGAATCTTTCTAGCCGTGGGCCTGCATTATTAAACTCATTCATTCCCAAATAATGCTGGTATTTGATTTAGATTTGACTAATGAGGCTTCGCTAAGCGTATACTGGCGATAAAACAGCTCCGTTTTCGAGATACACAGTCGATTTGCGGTGCAGAAGGCTTAACAAGGTTTGTTTACAAAGTAAACGGAGTCAAAAAGAGGGGAATTAGCGAGGTAACGTTAGAGATTTTATTTAACTCGTTTCGGGGGCTTGAACGGAGTTCATTGGAAGTTTTTCTGCTTCTTTTGAGAGATTTTAAAACGCCCCTTTATACGCGGCCCGAGAGAGGGCCAGAAAAAAAAAAGGTATTTCGGGCACTATAATAGCGTTTTAGAGACATTTCTTGCAACTATTCATCGCTAGGACATATTAGAAAATGGACATTGATGTATTCATGCACAAACATGACATATGCATACAAGCACGCACGACACAGGAATCGAACTCGCGACCACACGCACTGAAAGCAAACATCATATCCATTACACCACAGCGCCACTACTAGCTTGCGGTGTTTTTCACGGGGGTATATATCTACAAAGCGGCTACTAACCTGTCGGCGACACCTCAAACATTTGTTCTCGTAGCATCGGCATGTGTTAGCGCTTTCGCTAGGCCAGTACATAAACTCAGGGGCGTCACGAAGGCCAAGGTAAACACCTTCAGCTTCGAACTATTCAGTTCGTCGTGTCGTGCCGCTAGAAAAATTGTAAACGTGTGCCCTGTTGAGTACTTCGACACTGTTTCACTCGCCCGCAATTCGTGGATACCAGCGTGACAAAAGGTATCCTCAGATGGCCGAACATATGTGCATTCCATGGGCGTATGATGTGGAGCTATTTTCGTTGTTTCTGCCGCGAGCTGCACGAGTCTCATGGCAGCGGCGTGTTCTGAGCTGTACGAGACCGCCTGTGTTTCCATTGATGGGGTCTGTGCCTCCCGCCGCACGGAAGCCGTCAGACACGAAGACGAAACACTGAGCAACACATCTTTATCATTTCAGAACTCTGCCGCGACTGACTGTCAGCGGCCCCTAAGCGCGAGCGTGCCTGTGTCCATCGTTCTCGTCATCCACCGGCGCGCTCACCGCTACGACTCCCATAGCATATAAAAGTTACTCACGCAGATGCCCACAAGCGTGCGCAGGGTGCCTCTCCAGCAGTGTTGTACACGTTCCTCTACAACAGGAACGAAAGCTCGTTCCTCGTTCCTTCCCAATTTCGGAACGAGTTCCCGTTACAAGTTCCTCAAATGCAAAAGGAACTCGTTACAGTTACAGTTCCAAAATTGGAACGTGTCGTTACATTAACGTTACATTTGAGTTTTTAATAAATATATAGTGTCGGATAATCCTGAGGCGAAATAAAGCGAGAAATTTAAAGCTCCCGTTGAGCTACATATATCAAACGAATTTAACATTGTCGACAGCAGGTTACACATAGGTAATCTAAATAAACGCTCCTAGACAATTTTTTTTCGAGACCACAGGCCTTAATACATACATGTAACTGCAACTTTCGTGCTCGTCTATTTCAAGTCCAACTCATGCAGGGTTGCCGTTGGTGGCTACTTTGCGCCTAATTGGCTACTTTTTGGGCCCCGTTGGCGACGAAAATTTGCATTTGGCGCGAGCCAAATTTCCATTTGGCACGAGCGACCACGCCCCGTGGAGGCGCGCGCTCTGAGGACCGCCAAAGGTATATGGTGTATATAAATAGCTTGCCGTTAGCGGGCTGAGATACGTACGTTCCCGTGGCCGAGTGGTTTCACGCCGCGCTCTGTGGAGCGAGAGGTCGTAAGTTCGACACCCGGCGAGGGAACTTTTTCTTCTAGTTCTTCTGTGATCTCAATATGTTAGCTTATATTTTACGACGTCATATCCATGACGGAAATACGTCAGAGAAGCCGTGGTGGACCACGGCATAAAACACTTTCGTGTTAAAAGCAGGATGCATCTTAGTCACATGATGGGCGAGCGCCCGATTTTTCTCGCCTCACACGATCGCCCATCCGCCCTGTTCTGCATGATGTGCTGCGTGCGTGCGCCTGTTGAATGCCGTGGAACGTCTACAGAAGGAACGCCGTTCCCTCTACCGTTCCTGCTTAAATGTAACGAGTTACCGTTACAGTTCCACCGATCCTGAATGGAACGGTGGCGTTCCTCCGTTCCTGCCAAAAGGAACTAGTTCCTGGAACGTCGTTCCTTGGAACGCCGTTCCGTACAACACTGCTCTCCAGGTGGAAGGGGGGGGGGGGGAGGGGAGCAGAGGGGACGAAGGCTCGTCGCTGCACCCACCCTCGCTATTAAGTCAATGCACGGGGCAGACTCCCCCCCCTCCCCGTGTGCACGCCTATGCAGATGCCCGAGTTACAAGGACATTGTAACGCGCCTACACTAAGTGCATTTATGGCGCGCGTACTCTCGCGAGCCAAACGCAGGTGCAGCAGCGCCTTCAGAGTAGCTGAACGATAATCTACATCCACAATTAGCACTTATTCGCAACTCGCACTTTCGCGGGGCACACAGCGATTCTATAACTCAAATTCAGCATTTAGTCGCTTTCACACTCGGAGACTACCTACAATCTTACTAATTAACCTTCATTGTTAAACATCACACAAATGCATTAAAGCGAATGCGTAAGCATGCCCCCAATGTCAAGTAAAACCACCACAAATTAGCGGTCACAGGTCTCCCGTTAAATAAAAAAGTTAATGCACATGCACTTCGCCCTTGTGAAAGTCCATGTGTATGTGGCACTCCTCTTGCACGGATGATGTAGCAAGAATAAAAAAATGTAGTATTGCCGTCTTCTTCAACGAAACAGCTGTGATAAGAATGATAAAAAGAACAGTGTTCGCAATATTTTATTGGAATCAAAACAGTAGGAGTTCTCATGTCAGTGTAAGCATATGTATATTTCCATCTTCTTGCACAGAACCTACACCCAATACGAAACACTAAGAACGTATACAGTACAGCCCAAGTACTATATATAATTCACAACAGTAAAGCAACATGAAAGTAGTGTGGCAAATCTCATCATAATGCACACTGACATGTGCACTTCACAGTGCTAGTATGTAAACACAATCCAGAGAAATGGGATCTACAAGGAACTTGGTGTCAGCCTGCACATGAAGGCAACTAAGTTAGTACAATAAGGCTAGCATTACTTTTAAGAAAAAAAGTCACAGTTTCACCGCAAGGGTGAAGCAATGAATGCGATAGCAAAAAATTGTAATGTTATACGAAGTGAGGCTGGCAGCTAACTCTTTTTGGATCCGATCTCACGCAACTCTAGAAAACGCTTGTTTAAGAGAATTCTCTTCGCGTTGAGAGCGCAGCACGTATAAGGGTACACCGGCCCCCCGCTGTCGGCCGCCGAGAAGGGGAGATAACGCGCGCGCCCGCGCTCGCAAAATCGAACGTGCATGCCCCCCCCCCCCCCCCGAAGCTGTCGGCCGCCGAGAAGGGGAGATAACGCGCGCGCCCCCCGCTCGTAAAATCGAAGGTCGCTCGAGGGAACCCCCCCTCGCGTCTTTTCACGCTCACGAACGACGGGCGGGGCCGGTTATATATATACTTATACATATACGGCAAATGACGCCGACGGCGAAAACCAGCCGCGAGTGTCCATATAATTGCTATCGCAATAATATGCAACCATGCAGGGAGGCATGTTGTAGATTTTAATTGAATTAGTTTGCCCTATGCCATCAAGACATGTCACACATCATCATACAGTTCTATTTTCTGCAGAAAAGTCCCCAATAGACCTGTGGTGTTGATTGTAGGTCCACTTACCACAATTCGAAAAGGCATTTAGCCATGACAGCAAAATGACAACATTGCATTCATATATGGCTGCACATACTTACTCACAAATATCTGAAAATGAACGCAGTTTTCTAGAAATATACTCGGGAATTTGTCGCCATTATCACACAACTGCAATATACCAATACTTCTATTATACATAATTACTACAGCTATCTTTACAATATTCCCATACCAGCCACTGTCATCTGCAACCTAAAAAGTTCATCTTTAATTCCTCACTTCATGCCTTGCGCATAATTACCACATTGAAAGTTAATACCACTACCATGGCTGCAAAGTCAACTTGAAATTAATATTAAACATTTCCTACAAGTAGTGGCTGGTGGCTTAGCATATTGGATTCTAGGGCTTGCTATGCCGTGTGGTTGAATAGAATTTGACCACGAATCTATAGAGCTTGTAAAGCAGTCGGGAATTGAGTTCATAGTTAAAGTGTGAAAACAAAACAGCAACACACATAGAAATAGAAATGAAGGGAACAGGACAATGCAGTACTAACAACTGAAATTTAACACGTGTATGGCGTTTTTAGTCACGTTCATACTCATTCTGTGAGTGCATGGTTCTTTATCTTTGTAATGTTTTCGCACTAAGTGTGTATATCTTTCTGTGGTTTGCATTACACTTCAGGTCCTCGTTAGTGTAGAGTGAGGCACAGGGGAGTGTTCCCACAATACAGTGTCTTGTACACAAACAAGTGGGTGAGCAACTCTTGCAGCTTTGCCAGAAATGTCTTCCTGAAAATCATAGAAAAGAAGTCCATCAAGCTTTCCATATCCAGAAATATGAATGTCTTGGCAAAGACTCACACTTGACTATACTATTGCAGACCTTTAAACAGAACACGAAACAAATGCAATAGTGAGATGCTGCTAAGTAGTTTCTTGTGAATTTTTCACTTAAAGTACAGAGGGCAAAAAGTACACAACTGTAATGAAATGCGAAACAGCACCAGAAGTGTACTTTTGTCCTGTGTACCATCATTCGGGTAGTTTTAGCTGTCAGTGAAGTTAGCATTGTAGTGTAAAGGGGTGCACATTTTTGTATGATTAACCTTGGAGTTAAACGCATTTCAATGGAGGCGTAACTGCTTGAGGCCCACGTACTTAGCTTTACGTGCGTGTTAAAGAGCCCCCAGGCGGTCTAACTTTCCGAAGCCCTCCACTACGGCGTCTCTCATAATCGTATGGTGGTTTCGGGACGTTACGCACCAACTGTTATTACCACTTAGAACACATGGCACACTAGCTTCTTCATCAACCACAGCTGTTTTGTTTAGGACTGAAGATTGGGCGACTTGGTATTGATTCATGGCAAAATTATACAGTGCACTTGTAATGACGACAATTGAAGACGTGGAAAAAGTACCAGCCTGTTTACCTTGTCAGAAATTGTGTCAACAGTCAGAATACTGTGTGCTGATCATAAACACTAGGGCAACAAAAAGTAAAACAAAATAACCAGAGGGAAGGAACAAGGTGATTCAACAACGAGGTTCAACAGATTCAGCTGACTTATATCAATGTGATTAAATTAGCCTTGCACAAGTGACACATCTCCTAAATTCCATAAATATGCACATGTAACCTTGGCAAGTTCTAGTGCTGGTATGTGACTAATGAAGTGACCATACCATAAAATGCATGTGCTTCACCAAACACACTGTAACTAAGCACATGTCTTACACATCATATGGCCATCATAATGTGTCATTAACATGATTTATTCTTTCTAGCTAAAAGTATACAAGCTCATGATGTCAATGCGCCTTGATATGCAATTTAACTTTTTGTGTAGGAGACGGACAAAGTGCCCAATGCAAAATTGTCGTCAAAAAGTATTCTTGCTTGCTCATAATATGCGCATGAGAACAGAATAAATAGAAAACAAATCTGGCCTTAATGCACGCTTTGCCACATGACAGCGTGATAACAGCTGTCTTTTTTTTTTGTTGTTGTTGCTTAAGTGTATACTCCCTGGAAGCACTGCTTCATTCATGCTTTATCGCAAGCAAGGAAATTATGTCGTACAAACATTCAGTTTTAAGGCGCACTCGCTTGAATTGGCTGGCCACGTCAAGCGGTCAGCCAATTCGAAACACGTATCACACATCGTTGTTATGTGAGCTTAATGGCCTCTCTTTTTTCGCGTTTCATTGACTTTTGACGCGACACAGTGTGCAGAACAGCACCTACTGCTGCCCAAGCGACAAGGACGCGCAAAGAGAGGAAACATAAGTATTACGTACCATTTGTGTCCCTGAATGTGCCGCGAACGCGGCGCTCCCATCAGCTGCTGCTCGCTTGAGTCACCGGGCCATTGCCACACCATTGCACACGCAGTGCATGTGACACTGTCGTCAAACCACACATTTCACGTCCCGCGACGAGAACACAGAAAGGCTGCCGGCATGAAATGTGCACACATGATCGACGCATAGCAGGGTAGTTGAAAGGCGTCCTTCGCAAAACCGACGTTATCCCATGACGGCTTCGCTTCGCCATCACTCACGCACGCCGCTGGGGCCAGCCTGCGGTAGCATCCGCTGTCATTTCGGAACTTCTCGCGCTCGCGATTCTCTTCTCGCGTTTCTTTCTTTTTGCTTTATTTTTCCCCTCCGCGCGCGCATGCGTGCGATGGTTGTTCCGCTCTTATCGCCGCCGATCGAAGGTCAAAGGCGCTTCGTTCCTTTCAGAGCAGCCGCTTGAGGAGAGTCGTGTTTTTTCTTTCGTTTCTCTTTTTTCTTTTTTTTTCGCCGGGTTCTTTCAACACCGGATCTTATTCCGTGCGTTGAGGCACACCGCCTGTGCCAAATTCGTCATCCAAAAGGGTATACTGACATGTGCGTGCGGTGCCGATAGGCCACATCGAGGGTGTACACGCTTTTAGTTTAACTTCGATTTGATGGTAAAACAACATAAGCGAAGTCATTCTGTGGCCGAAATGCATCGTGAACCCGAGCCCAGCGCTAGTGTGCATTCCGTACAACAATGTGCATCAGTCGACGAGACGAAGAAATCGTTGATTAGCACGTTCATAAATTTATTAAGCACTTTGAGAAACACTTCTTTCGCCCGCGCAGTTGCATACATGCACGCCAGCACTGAAGGCACTATAGCTTCGGATAAAATCAAGGGAAGATATGCCCGAGAAAGTGAAATAGGAGTTTTCTGTCCTTGAACTCCATTTGACAAAATGGCGTCAGATCGTGAATTTACCTCCTTTCTTCCACCTTTTATCCCCATAATTTCTCAAGGAAGTAAAATTGAGGACGCAGAACTTTATTACACCGATCTTAATACTCCCTAAGGGAGTACGGTCCCAAATGAAGGTAGTATTAAGCCCTTAAAACGCCTAATTCGGCTAGTTTGCGTTTACAGTGCACCCCGCGCTGCAGTACGTGAACTGCGGTAGGTACCCAGAGATCGCGGGACAGGGCGACAACGGTGGAAGTGAAGTGATGGACAATGCGTAGACTTTATTTGTTTATACCTGTGTCCCACGGGCACTTTTGAAAGGCCGTCGAGTCGACGGCCGTCGAAACGCCACAGCTCCATCGACTCGATAGAATTAGTCTCCATTCAGTTGGCACGTTTGCCAGCGCACTTTTTTTATTCCCTCAACCTATGTTTGACTTCAACAGTCAACCATAGGCTTGCGCATAGAGAGGGGTGGTCAGGGGGGCGGCCGCACCCCCCCCCTAGTCACCCAAAAAGGGGGGGGGGGCGCTAAATCTGCCCCATATAGGGACTTAGTAGGACGGGGGGAGGCGCTGCGATGAACCTGCGCCCCCCTTGATGGGGAACCCTGCGCACGCCTCTGCACTTAACTACTAAAAGTCATCGACAAACACGCTATTATTGAATTTGAATTTGAACTTTATTCAGACAGTCATTGTCTGGGATTGAGGGGGGCTAAAGGCAGATGCGACTGCCTGACAAAGGCCCCCCTCACCGACAAACGCGCATTGGGAAACGTGATGATCGCTAAAGTAAGTATATTTGCTGAAAAAATGCAAATAAGCCCCAAAAAACCCGACAAGCAACTGGAAAATTCTACAAGGGACTCGGAGAAAGAAGAAGCCCAAGTCCGCTTATTATAAGCGGAACTGCTAACTCTGCTATACAGTCTCATCTCCCTACCTTACCATCGTGATTCCGCACTCTTTCTCTCCCCTATCCCCCCCTCCCCAGTGTAGAGTAGCAGGCGAGAGCAAACTGTAGCTCAGGCTGACCTCTCTGCCTTTCTCTAAATGAATTCTTCCTATAGACTCAGTTTGCTGCAATATCAGAACTACTAACACACCGAAATCTTTCGTTCTTGTTTCCTCGGAAGGACGGCGATATTTAACAAGATGGACGACGTCATGCGAGAACTCAAGAGACAGTCGCCGGAGGTCATTGCCGACTACAGTTTCGAAGAGGTCGAGGAGTGGACCAGGGCGACGTCGGGCATCTTCGACGTCAGCGTCAAAGAGGACCCGGAGGAGGCCGTCGACCTCATCGAGCAGGCCGTCAGGGAATCCTTCCCGAATGCTCGCTACCGGTCTTCCTGGAGTCTCGGTCAACTCTACATGTCCATCATGTCCTCGCTGCCAAGCGAGGTCGCTGATGTCACTGTTAGCATCACGCGGCAAGTTCAGCTCAGGATGAAGTGGAAAGACTGAATGAAACTGTAGGCCATGAACTGCGACTACTTGCGATGATTGAAGTGCAGAATGCTAGCGACAACTGTTTGAAACGGACCCTGAATAATTACCTTTTCACAAGTATTTTTTCAAGCAAGGTAGCCAATAGCACACACAAAGTTACAAGAATGACGTGAATATGTATATCCCAATCCCATAAACACTTTTCACAATGTTGAATCGCAACTTACTAGTCCAGATTTTAGCTGTGGTGTACAGTTCATGACTCCATTAGCATTTATTTCGGCACAAAAAGATTTTCGGCCAATAAAGATAACAGGCAACGCTTATATTTTTGATTTTGCTGTCGAACAATACATACATGCTGTAACTTCGATAATATTTCACTTATGTATGTATGTTGTATGTTGCCGGTATAACCAGACTACAACTGAAATCGCAATCATAGGAAATACCTACTTTAAGACAGTGTTTAAGACAGATCAGCCTTTTTACATGAGGGTGGTGTCCTCTTGCCTCTTTCTTTTTTCCAGCACAGGGTAGCCAGCCTGTCTGAGAACTGGCTAATCTCCGTGTCCATCCGTCTATTTAGTGTTTTTGCCGGGGTCCACTAAGACTTTACTGAAGTATTTCCATCACTGATACGGCGTTGGTAAAACGCAAATTAACGGTGAATAAAGAAAAAAAGTCGCAGTTTCACCGCAAGGGTGAAGCAATGAATGCGATAGCAAAAAATGGTAATGTTATACGAAGTGAGGTTGGCAGCTAACTCTTTTTTGGATCCGATCTCACGCAACTCTAGAAAAACGCGTTTGAGAGAATTCTCTTCGCGTTGAGAGCGCAGCACGTAGAAGGGTACACCGGCCCCCGCTGTCGGCCGCCGAGAAGGGGAGATAACGCGCGCGCCCGCGCTCGTAAAATCGAAGGTCGCCCCCCGCTGTCGGCCGCCGAGAAGGGGAGATAATGCGCGCGCCCGCGCTCGTAAAATCGATGGTCGCTCCAGGGAGCCCCCCCCCCCCCCTCGCGTCTTTTCACGCTCACGAACGACGGGCGGGGCCGGTTATATATATACATATACGGCAAATGACGGCGGCGGCGACGCCGACGGCGAAAACCAGCCGAAAGTGTCCATATAATTGCTATCGCAATAAAAGAGCTAGAACAATCAATTCCGCCCGCCGGAATTGAAACCGCGACCTCGGTCCTCGACGATAGGCGCCCGCCGCTTTACCGACTACGCTACTGGGCCTAAAGCACGAGGCTCCACAAACTTGTATTATATAATCTCACACATTCTCTCTCGCATGGTGCTCCCTGTTGGCGGTGCGGGGTGTTGCCGCCGTCTGTGAGTGGTGAAGTAAAGTACTGTATATATTAACTTCAGCTACCACGACGGTTAAATCATGATCATGGGCATTAGTCCTCGCGATGGAGATGTGCCACTAGACTTCAACGTGGGTGCATCCACTAAAACCGTACTCTAGGTGCCAAATATTAATAGACATTGTACAAGCTCTCATATATCAGTACACAATAAATATGCAACTACTTCTGTGAAGACATGTTTCACTTTGGCGTTATACCGACTGCTATGACGGATGTGTCAGCCATGTTCTTTCTTCTCCTCCTTGCTCTTGCAATAGATGTGGAAAAGTTATGAAAGGTATGCGAAAAACGCCATTTTATAGCTCCACCTTTTCACTTTGTTTCCCGTCTGCGTTATGACTGAACAATCTCGAAGCAAATTAAAATCACCATGTTATTTTTATATCTGATCTCCACATACGTTGCTTAAGTGTCCACTTTTGCATATATGTTAGATGGTTATTATAGTTCAATAAAGCCCTTCAGGATGCAATGGACCTTTCCAGAAATTCCCGCGCGCCACCTATGGCGGCCGCAAAGGCGTTATGGGAAGCCGGAGCGCCGGCGGAGTGTCGTCTGCTCGCGGAAGCGTTGGCTTACCTCGTTGCAGCGTGCGGGCGTACTAGCGCGTCGTTGCACGAATATCGCACGTGATCAGTGGCGTAAATCCACAAAGACCACAAGGGGGGGACACACATCTTGCAATGGCGGCCATTTTGTTTTTATACATATGCTTTATTTTTAATCACACGATATTAAAGTTATGCATTATCATATAATAATAATAATAATAACACTAATAATAATAATGGTAATAATAATAATAATAATAATAATAATAATAATAATAATAATAATTATTATTATTATTATTATTATTATTATTACTATTATTATTATTATTACTATTATTGTAAAACAAGCATGAACATCGGCGCCTAGTCAGAAGAAAATAGCGCAGAGTGTCCAATAGTAAGCGACCAGGGGCGTAGCCAGGGGGGGGGCTTATGGGGCTTCAGCCCCCCCCCCCGAAATTTTTTCGTATTGTGATGTATCGCCGACCAAAAGAGCTAGCTGCGCCGGAAATCATCCTGGATTTTTTTTAAATTGCTTTTTGAAGTCGAAAAGACACTTCGGTGTGAACATTGCGGACCCCTGGCGGTCCTGTATCTGGCTGTGCAGCGCATGATACCGTAAGAAATACTCTGCAAAACAAGGCGTAGTGCCTTGTATTGCCATTTTAGCCGTGTCACCGTGAAGGAGTAACTATTGTTGACACGCAGGACGCTCTGGATTAAGATATATAGAAGGGGCCTCCAACAAACCTCCACTAGCGGGTCGCAGTAACGAAATTTAGTCCCACAAGCGCTGGGAGGACAGTGAAGATGGTGGATTCCGGGAAGGGGGGGGGGGGGGGGCAGAGAGTTTGAATGAAAATGTCACCAAACGTTGCCTCTTGAAAGAATAAAGAAATCCTTTCCTGCATGGGTCATTTCAGAAGGGTATTTGACGTCAGGTCTCGGAACACATATGGATACTGATTTTCAGAATGACTAACATCTGGACGCCGATTGTGAAATATGGAGTTTTCGTTTCACGGTGACGTTGCAACTTATCATGAGCGCATGGGGTGCCTCGCACACACGCACAAAACACTTGAGACCAGTCCCGTATATGTTGCTTGCCTGAACAAAGAGCTATTATACGTAGTAGGCGAGAAAATAATGCCAATACTATTTAGCAAACTCGCAAGGCTATTCTGTTTGAAGGCGCGGGCCGCTAGCAAGGGGTCCGCGGGCCGCGTGTTTTGTCCCGGCAATGCACTATATTCTTAAAACAAAAGGCATCTACTAATTTGGGCTGCTAGGGTACGCCGATTCGCGGGGGGTGCATCCCCCCCCCAATGGATAAGTAAGGGAGGGGGAGAGCAGCTTTGATTCACTCTTTAACTGACCACTCTGAACTCAAAGTTGCTCTGATGTATTCAGTGTTGCCAGTCAGCTGACATTTTTTAGGTCTAGCTTCGGAACACACCCAATTTTTTTCCGCTGTCCGAGAATCGAATCCATGTCGACGACGCTACTAAGCAGACTGTAATGTACTAGCAATCGTGATTTGCCAAAATTACTTCCTTCTAACGGTGACAGTGCTTCGAACAGCACTCTTTCAGCCAAAGCATGATGACTGTCTTGTGCTATATATGTGACGTTTTTTTTCCCTTAAAGAACCAAATCAGAAAAGGGCGAAATTTCACGGGAGTGTAAAACGTGCCAATATTTCTCTTTTAAATGAATTATAATCAAAATGGGACAATTCCTCATCGTAACGTGAACTCGAAAAGGCAGTTCTGAATTTTAAAAAATCAGCCATATCCTTTATCTGCTTGGATCAAACTGAGTCAGATCGATTAAATCAGGGATGCTTCAACAAACACGACCAAAACAACCAACGTGACCGAGTCCAATCTGTTTCATTTGGATCCTAGTAGCTTTCCTATATTGCTTTCATTCGACAACCTTTGCTCTGCATATCATAGCCTTCTTTCACTCCGAGACGGTATATTTGAAATAGAAGACAACTGAAATGAAAATATTGGGCACCGCTTTATTCCTTGAATAAGTGATCCGAAACAGCGCGAAGTCTAATGAGCTAAGAAGAAGACGAAGAAGAGCTGAAACCGCTTTCAGGCTACAAACAAATATTTAAACGAACGAACGAACGGACAAACAAACAAACAAACAAACAAACAAACAAACAAACAAACAAACAAACAAACAAACAAACATTTTGCTGAAGGCCCTCAAGATGCGAAGAACGACAAAACGCTCCCGGCCGTCCAGAATGGTACGCATTTAGGACCACTCGCTCTACAAGTCTAGTTATCGTCGTTACGCCAATGAAACGAAAGGTGGCACCAACGGAAGCACAAGCATGGTGTTAATGTTGTCGCAAAATATTGCTGTATCTTTCATTTGCTGCGATTTAGACTTCTTTTACGAGATAAGTCAAGCCAAAATGAAATGTTGCAATCTCTAAAAGCCAAATACAAATTTTACTCTGGAATACTGACGATAGTAGGCTACATAGATTTCAGCCGCAATATAGATTTGAGGTATTTTGGTGACATGAGGACACTGGCGAAAAAATGTTGGAGCTGGCCCGACCATATTGTCCGTAGCAAAAAACCGTCTTTTTTTTTGTTTCAGTTAAAGCGGACTTAGCTTTTTTTAGAAGAAAAGCGCCACATATCTACGATCTGGCTAGAATAGTTCCATTTCTACTGCGCTGTTATTTTGAGCTCAGTTAGCCCGGTGTTTTGCAATACTGCTTATAATAATAATTTGTGGAGTTTGACGTGCCCGGAACCACGGTATGGTTATCAGGCACTTCGTAGTGGAGGACTACGAAAATTTCTACCGCTTGTGTTCCTTAACAAGCACTTAAATCAAGGAGGCTCGAGCACTTAGTGGCCTCAAGCATGTCGTCTCCATAAAAATGCCACCGCCGCGGCCGGGATGGAACCCACATCATTCGCGTCAGCAGTCGGGCACCGTAACTGTACCACCGTGGTGGCTTGCGCTCTGAAAATTATGTTTGCTTTGTATTTTTTTTGTTTTTATAAATGCGAGTATCACGAGGTCAACAAAAATCTATATTTAGTGAGTATTCCATAGAACCAAAGCTGTCTGTGTGAGCTACGTTGTCTCGTGACTCAATAGCGCAGTTTTGGGATAAGTGGTGTTGATAGGTCCTACATAAAAAGTTAATATCTCATAAGGCACGTGAATGGATGTCTATACAACTCTGGAAACGAAGCAGTATGATAGGGGCTCATTCGCAAAACATCGCGTCGTTTAAGAATCATCAGGTAGCATCCTATATTCCAAAGGAAATTTAACATTTTACTTCTGGTTGTAGTCACTCGTTTGCGGTCAGAGAAACAGGTCATAATTTCGCTCACCGGCAGTTCATCTCATCAATACATGCACCACGCATTATTAAGGTTCGCAATCAGTTTGAACGCTTGCTTAGTTTTTATGCAAAGAAATGCTATTAGTTGCAGTTTCTAATAAGAAAGCATAGCAGTATATTTTCAGTGGGGCGTCAGGTGGAAAGGTGGATAAAACTGTATGGCGGGTAGACAATCTTAAGTATATTGCGTTATACAATGTGCACTGTCAGAAGATAAATTTGACCACTGTGTCTATGACAAAGCTCATATATGTATGTAAATCTGCTAGACGTAACGCTGCTCTGCGTTATTGTTTCTTCAATAGTAAGCTGGCAGATTTCGCGGGCGAGCTTATTCTAACAGTGCGAACTAAGGCGGGTAAAACAACATGCGCACACAATATGAAAAATTGATTCTATCACCGTTTTCAACAGATTTTGATCAATTAGCTTCTCGAAACTAAGATAATTGTGACGTTTGTAGTGAATTCTGTTCGATTGATTCTGTAGATGGATCTCCAAACACGAGTGGAAAAACAGGAGCATGCAAATGGGCAGCAAAATGTAGCCAGATTTAAATTTAGTGCATTGTTTTCTATTATAATTTATATATTCACTAAAAAAAATTGTGTTTTCTAAATGGCTTCTTCACATGACTCAACTTAAATGATCTAGTGATTGTAACGTAAGTATGCGACCTTTCCCACATGAAGCTTTCATATTCCGAAGTCGTAGTAAGATTTATTTCCAGTAATCATGCAAAAATACATGACGATTGCTGTGGGTGATAGATCCTGGTGGAACTATTGTTCAAGATAAACAGCTGGAGAGGAAAATTGTGAGGGCCTTCTTCTTATTAAGCGCGAAATGTAAAGTTTCGGTAGTACTAGAATGCCACTTAAACAACGTTCACTTTTGCGAATGGGTCCCGATGAATGTACTGCGTTTCCAGAGTTGCATAGACTTTCATTGGCTCACTTGGGCAGCTCTATGTGGAAGACTTAATTGTTTTCTTCGCAATGGCAAGTGGGCACATTTCACCGGACAGGTTGTGTGAACGATGAGAAGTGTAAAGGAAAACAAAAACTATGCATTTCACACCATCATGCAGCTAAGACAACATTTCAAATGCTGGAGAAGCAGATGCTCATCTGTCTCACACACACACACACACACACACAAACACACACACACACACACACACACACACACACACACACACACACACACACACACACACATATATATATATATATATATATATATATATATATATATATATATATATATATATATATATATTTATATATATATGAAGAAGAAGGTGTCCTTGGATCCAGCAAATGCAATACTTCGAAGTAGAGGACGTGCAAAACGAAAACTTCGTTTATTTTTCCAACGTTTCAGCCGGGGCCCGGCCTGATGAAGGCCGGGCCCCGGCTGAAACGTTGGAAAAATAAACGAAGTTTTCGTTTTGCACGTCCTCTACTTCGAAGTATATATATATATATATATATATATATATATATATATATATATATATATATATATATTGTCACGTGGGTGTGACGTCGACGAAGGCAGCAGGCGACGTGTCCAAGATGAAACTGTTTATTAGGCCGAACTTGTGGCCGGTAAACAGAAAGTAAGATTACAGCAATACACGCTGGCACTGATAGCGGCGAGCAGAGCGTCGGCCGTCGATCAACTGGCAAGCGGTGAAGCGCGTCGGCATTTATACGTGCGTCATAGAATATTCCAGTCTTATCACTCGTTGTCGCACAAGCTCTGGAATAAGCTCGAGTGTTCGCGTCTTGCGCGCAATCTTAACAAAACGATCTAAAGTAATCGCGAAGCTTCTAGAACAGTCAGGCGCGGTTTGCGCTGAGCATTGCTGACAGACTTTGAGGGCGAAGAACCGAATCGAGCAAAGTGAAAATAAGAAACGCGCGTGGCAATGCCCCCCCTCTGAAAAAGCATCGTCCCGATGCTTAAAACAGAACATGGAAAAAAAAAATGCATGCAACAATAAGTCACAACAACAAAGAAAGAAAGTACAACAATAAAGCAATAAGTGAAGTCCTCAGGTCCGCTAACGCGCGTAATACGGCTTGAGGCGCACGACATGGACGACTTCAGGTCGCGCACGACGCCGTTGGGAGTTAGTAATGCCGTCCGGAACGACCTCGTAGTCCAGAGCACCGAGACGTCGAAGCACCTTGTATGGCCCGAAGTATCGCCGAAGAAGTTTTTCACTGAGTCCGCGTCGGCGTATCGGCGTCCACACCCAAACGCGGTCGCCGGGCTGGTATTCCACAAAGCGTCGTCGAAGATTGTAACGGCGGCTGTCGGTTGTCTGCTGATTCTTGATGCGCTGGCGGGCGAGTTGTCGGGCTTCTTCGGCGCGCTGTAGGTAGACGGTGACGTCGAGGTTTTCTTCATCTGCGACGTTGGGCAGCATGGCGTCGAGCGTCGTTGCCGGGTTCCTTCCGTAGACCAACTTGTATGGCGTCATCTGTGTCGTCTCCTGCACGGCCGTGTTGTATGCGAAGGTCACGTACGGAAGGATGGCGTCCCACGTCTTGTGTTCGACGTCGACGTACATGGCCAGCATGTCGGCGATAGTCTTATTTAGACGCTCGGTCAGGCCATTGGTCTGTGGGTGGTACGCGGTGGTCCGGCGGTGGCTTGTGTGGCTGTATCCCAAGATCGCCTGGGTTAGGTCAGCCGTAAACGCCGTACCTCTGTCGGTGATGAGAACCTCTGGGGCGCCGTGTCGAAGGACGATGTTCTCAACGAAGAACTTGGCTACCTCGGCGGCACTGCCCTTGGGCAGGGGCTTTTGTTTCGGCGTAGCGGGTGAGGTAGTCGGTAGCTACGACGATCCATTTATTTCCGCAAGTCGACGTTGGGAACGGCCCCAGGAGGTCCATGCCGATCTGCTGGAACGGTCGCCGAGGAGGCTCGATCGGGTGAAGGAAGCCTGCTGGTCTTGCTGACGGAGTCTTCCGTCGCTGACAGTCTCGGCACGTCCTTACGTAGTGGGCGACGTCGGCGGCAAGGCGCGGCCAGTAGTACTTTTCTTGTACTCTTGCGAGCGTGCGGGAAAGTCCGAGGTGTCCAGCCATCGGGTCGTCGTGTAGTGCCTGGAGGACTTCTGGCCGCAATGCTGAAGGCACTATGAGAAGGGAGTTGGCTCGAAGGGGCGAGAAATTCTTCTTTATGAGAATGCCGTTTCGTAATACAAACGACGTGAGTCCTCGCTTGAATGCCTTCGGAACTATGGCGGTCTTGCCTTCGAGGTACTCCATAAGGCCCTTGAGTTCCGGGTCGGCTCGCTGTCGTTCGGCGAAGTCGTCGGCGCTTATGGTTCCCAAGAAGTCGTCCTCCTGGTCATCTTGCGGCGGCGGTTCGACGGGGGCGCGAGATAAGCAGTCGGCGTCAGAGTGTTTTCGTCCGGACTTGTAAACGACGGTAACGTCGAATTCTTGAAGTCTCAGACTCCATCTTGCGAGACGACCTGAAGGGTCCTTCAGGTTAGCTAGCCAACACAAGGCGTGGTGGTCGCTCACATCTTTGAAGGGCCTTCCGTAAAGGTAAGGGCGAAACTTTGACGTAGCCCAGATGATGGCGAGGCACTCCTTTTCAGTTGTTGAATAGTTGGACTCTGCCTTGGATAGCGACCGGCTAGCATAACTGATAACCCTTTCCAGTCCATCCGTCCTCTGCACAAGGACGGCGCCGAGTCCCACACTGCTTGCGTCGGTGTGCACTTCTGTTTCGGCGCGATCGTCAAAATGCGCAAGTAACGGAGGCGTTTGCAGGCGTCGTTTTAGGTCTTGAAATGCTTCCTCCTGCGGCGTTTCCCATTTGAACTCGACGTCGGCCCTCGTAAGGTTAGTGAGTGGTTCGGCGATGCGGGCAAAGTTTTTGACGAACCGCCTGTAGTAGGCGCACAGGCCTAGAAATCGACGCACGGCCTTCTTGTCGGCGGGTGGCGGGAATGTAGCGATGGCGGCTGTCTTCTGAGGGTCAGGGCGTACTCCGGACTTGCTTATCACGTGGCCCAAGAACAAGAGTTCCTCGTAGGCGAAGCGGCACTTTTGTGACTTCAGGGTAAGTCCGGAGGTCTTGATTGCTTGAAGTACAGCCTCAAGGCGCCGCAGGTGTTCGTCGAAGTTTGAAGAAAACACAACGACGTCGTCCAAGTACACAAGACAAGTCTGCCACTTCAAGCCGGCCAGTACGGTATCCATAACGCGTTGGAAGGTCGCGGGCGCCGAGCAAAGACCAAAAGGCATGACCTTGAACTCGAACAGGCCGTCTGGAGTTATGAAAGCAGTCTTTTCTCGGTCTCTCTCGTCGACTTCGATTTGCCAGTAGCCTGTCTTGAGGTCCATCGACGAAAAGTACTTCGCGTTGTGGAGTCGATCCAGGGCGTCGTCTATCCGTGGGAGGGGGTACACGTCCTTCTTAGTGATCTTGTTCAGGCGACGATAGTCGACGCAAAAACGTAGCGTGCCGTCCTTCTTCTTCACCAAAACCACGGGAGACGCCCAGGGACTCTTGGACTGCTGGATTATGTCGTCGCGTAGCATTTCGTCGACTTGCTTCTTCACGGCCTCGCGTTCGCGCGTCGATACTCGGTACGGGCTCTGTCGAACTGGTCGAGCACTTTCTTCTGTAATGATCCGATGTTTCGCGACTGGGGTCTGTCGAATTCTTGACGACGCCGAGAAGCAGTCTTTGAATCGCAGGAGCAGGGCCTTTAGCTGGTCTTGCTTGACCTTCGGGAGGTTCGGGTTGACGTCGAAATCTGGTTTGGGACCTCGATTCGTCGAAGCAGGTTCGGTAGCATCGGAGAGGGCGAAAGCATGGCTGGTGTCCACGAATTTCTCGATGTGGGCGACCGTCGTGCCAATGTTAAGGTGCCTATATTCGTGGCTGAAGTTTGTCAGCAGTACCTTTGCTTTGCCATCGCGCAACTCGGCGATGCCTCTTGCGACGCAAATGTGATGGTTCACAAGCAGGCGCTGATCGCCCTCGATGACGCCTTCAATGTCAGCGGGTATTTCGGTGCCGACGGAAATGACGACGCTGGAGAGGGGCGGAACGGTGACCTGCTCTTCAATTACATTCAGGGCATGATTCTCCGGCGTCGTGTGGGGCGGCAACGCTTCGTCTGAAGTCAGTGTTATCGACTCAGACCTCAGGTCGATCACGGCGCCGTGTTGACTTAGGAAGTCCATCCCCAGTATCACATCCCTGGAGCAGTGCTGCAGAATTAGAAAGCTGGCGGGATAAGTCCGGTTATTGATGATGACTCTTGCTGTGCAAACACCGGCCGGCGTTATTAGATGACCCCCAGCGGTCCGGATTTCAGGGCCTTGCCAAGCAGTCTTCACTTTCTTCAACTTCGTCGCAAAAGGTCCACTGACGACGGAATAGTCGGCTCCAGTGTCGACGAGAGCGGTGACGTTGTGG
Source organism: Rhipicephalus appendiculatus (assembly GCA_030522465.1). Lineage (NCBI taxonomy): Eukaryota > Metazoa > Arthropoda > Arachnida > Ixodida > Ixodidae > Rhipicephalus > Rhipicephalus appendiculatus. Next base: position 5,101 of record JALIZH010001850.1, on the reverse strand, counting down.
CCGTCGAATATTACGTCGAGGTCGCTGGTTCGTCGTCGTGCGTTACGGTTGGGTCGCGGCGTCGGATCACGGCTGCGGCGGTTTGCTCCGCTGCTTCCACGTGGCGTCGTCAGGTCTTCTTCCGGCCGCGAAGTTTCGACTTCAGGGCTCTCTCTTGCTTTGTTCTTCAGGTATCGTCGCGGCGTCGTTGTCGGCGTCGGCGGAGGGTCTTCGGTAGTTCGTCGTACAGCAACCGCACCTCCATCGGTTGCTGCCCTTAGTTTTCCGGATATGGGCTCACGGAACGGCCCCGGTTGAGGCTGCTGTACTGCTGTCGTCGGTTAGGGGACCGGTAGGGTCCAGGCGATGGCGAACGCGATGAACGTCGAGGTGCCCGCTCGGTGGTGGTCAAGTAGTCGGCGATGTCGCGTGGGCGCTCGCCGTGCTGTGGGGGCGGTGCGTTGACGGCGAAGCCGCGTAGGCCCATCTGGCGGTAATGGCAGCGGCGGTAGGTATGTCCAGCTTCCCCGCAGTGGTAGCAGAGCGGGCGGTTGTCAGGGGCTCGCCAGATGTCGGTTTTTCTTGGGGAGTAGTGCTCGCTGGCAGGTGAGCGGTATGGCGTCGGTCGTGGGGACGGCGGTGTCTGGCGGCGGAAATGGGGTGGTGCGGCCTCCTGACGTGGACGTGGAGGCGGAGCGGAGCGTCGGGCGGCAGCAGCGTAGCTCATGGCTTGCGGCTGTGGCGGTTGGGGGGTGCAGATCGACTGCTGGATCTCTTCGCGAACGATGTCGGCGATCGAGTCCACTTGCGGTATTGATGAGGGTAACAGCTTGCGCAGTTCCTCCCGCACGATCGCTCGTATCGTTTCGCGCAGGTCGTCGGAGCCGAGAGCATGAACTCCTGGGCTGTCTTGCATCGTTCGGCGATCGTACTGGCGGGTTCGCATTTCCAGCGTCTTCTCGATCGCTGTTGCTTCCGACAAGAATTCCTGGACGGTCTTTGGTGGGTTCCGCATCATCCCGGCGAAGAGTTCTTGCTTGACTCCACGCATGAGAAAACGGACTTTCTTCTCCTCGGGCATGTCGGGGTCAGCGTGTCGGAAGAGTCGCGTCAATTCTTCAGCGAAGATGGCCACTCTTTCGTTCGGGAGTTGCACCCTCGTCTCCAGCAACGTCGCGGCTCTTTCCTTGCGGGCGATGCTCCTGAACATGTCCAGGAATGTGCCGCGGAAAAGATCCCAGGTTTGAAGCGCAGACTCCCGATTCTCGAACCAGGTCCTTGCCGCGTCTTCCAGGTAAAAGTAGACGCGACGCAGCTTCTCTTCCGGGTCCCAGTGGTTTAGGGTGGCCACTCGGTCGTATGTCTCCAGCCAGGTCTCAGGGTCTTCGAACGATGATCCACGGAAAGTCGGTGGCTCCCTTGGCTGCTGCATTACGATCGCTGGCTGTGGCGCAGCGGCAGTCATCGTTGCCGCAGTCGAGGTCATGGCCTTGGTCTTCCGAGTCTTGTCCGGTAGAGGACCGTACTCCGGACGTAGACCTTGCTGCCTACGGCTAACTCGCTGGTCGTGGTTGGTGTCGACGTCTCCCTCGCGAGTGGGGCTGGGTTCACGGCTTGACGGGGGTGTCCGGTACATGAACGAAGCAGCACCTTCCACCAGATGTCACGTGGGTGTGACGTCGACGAAGGCAGCAGGCGACGTGTCCAAGATGAAACTGTTTATTAGGCCGAACTTGTGGCCGGTAAACAGAAAGTAAGATTACAGCAATACACGCTGGCACTGATAGCGGCGAGCAGAGCGTCGGCCGTCGATCAACTGGCAAGCGGTGAAGCGCGTCGGCATTTATACGTGCGTCATAGAATATTCCAGTCTTATCACTCGTTGTCGCACAAGCTCTGGAATAAGCTCGAGTGTTCGCGTCTTGCGCGCAATCTTAACAAAACGATCTAAAGTAATCGCGAAGCTTCTAGAACAGTCAGGCGCGGTTTGCGCTGAGCATTGCTGACAGACTTTGAGGGCGAAGAACCGAATCGAGCAAAGTGAAAATAAGAAACGCGCGTGGCAATATATATATATATATATATATATATATATATATATATATATATATATATATATATATATATATATATATATATATATATATATATATATATATATATATATATATATATATGTAGTGTTGACATGCGAGCCCCCCCCCGAACAAAATTCCTGGCTACGCCACTGTAAGCGACATTGCATGGCGAAGTTAGTTTCTAATAGCAACTTGTATGCAGGCGCTAGCATTCTTGCAGCTGCGTCATTCGGGTTAAATTATGCGATTAAAATTGTACCACTTTTTGTGCTAACGCATAAAGGTATTCCCCATCGTGTGTAGCGGCTAGAAGTACTTAGTTTCTGTTCAGTGAAAGTGCTTCAGATTTCAGAGTAGGTTTTACGGAGAGTGCGTTGTCCTTGACTGTCAAGAAATTCAAATTTGGAAGGCAAATCTCGAGGGGGGACCCTTGCATGGGGTGTCCCCCCCCCAGTCTGAGCACAGGGGGGGTCAGGACCCCCCTGACCCCCCCCATGATTTACGCCACTGCACGTGATAACCCTGCTTCAGTCTGCACTCACAGAAGAGGCAAAACCCAGAGCAACATGAATAATACCCAGCAAACAGTAAGTATCCTTGACTTATTATTGACACGGGGGAAATGGTCACGTACCCGCGAAAAGGCCCATTGAATTGGAAACTCTATACGGCTTTCGCGGCGAGTCCCATGTGCTTTTTTGATCGTATTTCCAAGTAGCGGAAGCTTCCTCGCTTTTTTTATTGTCAACATGACAATAAAACATTATTAGTACTTTTCGTTGGGCACTATCGCTCGTGATACGCTTCAGCTCGATACGCAGGACCGTGGCACTTCGCGCATGATAATCGATGTCAAAATCGCACCCTTATAAATGGGTTCGAGCCCAACTACGCTTCACATGCTACGTGTTGGAAACTTTGCACTTGGGACGCTGAGAGTAGTAAAAACCAGCTACCAACACGCCCAAAGAGCGGACATCAAGTGAGTGCTGTCGGGTGGGGATGAAGATCGCGTAATCACGACACAGTGTCGCACTGCATGAAGCGAGAATATTCTGCACATTTGACTTCCCTGTATTTGTTTTCGAACAACGTAAAACATGCTGCCTCTGTATCGTGCCTGTTTTCTCGACCGTGAGTTGGAAATTAACTCAAGAATTTTGGACCTGATTGCGCAAAAGGTCGTGACTCCCTAGTTAACAATGTTAAGGAATATATAATAGAATGAGCGTTCGTGTGCATAATTTACACAATATTGCATTTTACTGTTTGCGCTCCCTTGTTTCATTACAATTTGTGTTTATGCTAATTTAGTGATTTGTCGTGATGCAGATGCCCCTCGGCTGCCGAAAAACATACAGCTGTTCCTGTCGCTTTTACCAAAAGGGCAATGGACAAAACAACTCAAGGTTTGCCACAGGCGTATTTCCACGCCTCTAGGTTTATGGTGAATAACGAGCAAATCCGATTCAACATAATCAAGCAGCAAACAGCAAAATAAACACTACGTAAAGTGCAATAAAAACTCGCAGGGTTTCTTATGCATTCGCCCGAGACGACTTGAAGGCGAAAGCAGTCTTCTTTTTCTGCAGTCGACGTATTGGTCCTTCCCGCACCCTTGCGAAAGTTTTCTGCACATAACGTGGTTTTGCACTGGTTCTATGACCGGAAGCATTCCAAACATTCAGCACCCTACCTGGTTTTGCTAGGCCTCCGTGATCGGCCCACCGATCACGGAGGCCGAGCAAGGCGACGATGTCGTGTGATGACGTGATCATGAGACGTCATGATGACCTCACACATTCTGATGAGCTGCACTGTCACGACAACGTCATATGATGACGCCATCACGTGGTGATTTTTGCATCACTCTTGTTGACGCCGCCGCCGCGGGACGCCAAAGCCACCGACGGTCAACTTTTGTGTTTTTAGGTGAAAACGTTATAGATGCCTCATCAAACGTGAAACTTGACCGTCGGCGTCCCGCGTCGGTGGCGTCGAGTGATGCGATAATTCATCATCACGTGATGATGACACCATATATCACGTCAAAGATCGCCAAAAAATTGTGACGCCATTAGGACGTCACGTGACTTCACATGATCACGTCATCACATAACATCCTAGCTTGGTCAAAGGTGGTCTTATCACGGAGGCAATGCAAAATCATGAGGTACCTCCGATCTGCGAGGCAGTGCAAAACCTCGTTAGGTGTAGCAAGCTTTCGAAGGGTGGTGTAATGGTGGCGGGCATGGGCGTCGTCAGGGGGGTGCAAAAGCGCCACTTGCCCCCCCTCAAGTCACACCAGCACTTGCCGCCCACACAAGCTACACCAGTGCTCTCCCCCTCCCCCCAGCCGCGATGCAAGACGGGTTAGCACACAAGACAAAATCCTGCTGACACTCATGCACTGGCGCAGCAGGATTATTACATAGACTAATAAGAAAAAGAAGATGGCTTTCGCCTTCGAGTCTTCGGCGAATGCATAAGAGACGCTGTGAGCTTTTAACAGAGCATGTAAGCCTTTCGCCTTTATGATTTCGCGCAGTTACACGGCATGCTTCATGTGTAAGGTCCCAGCCCTGTAATCACAGTGAATGAGAACACAAGCATCTTAACAAAGGTCAAACTTAGCTGCAGCATCACGAAAATTCAAGTCCTGAAGTAGCACCGAGCAATGAAACGAAACATCCGGTGTCTTTCGCGTGTTATCATATCCAAGAACAGAACAGGTTTGTCTGCCGCTTTCCTTCTTCTTCAGCATGTTCAGTGATGATTCTGGCTATTTGGGAAGAACGACACATTCTAGTTTGCGTGCATGAAAGTCGGAGCGCTCAGAAGTAGCCATTTCTTCACAACAGCAGCACTTTACACCATCCAAAACCATTCACGGCGCGCGAAGAAAGCAGGCGAAAGCGGGAAAGCGTCTGCTCTGCCCGCCCGGCGCTCCGCTCTCCCCATAATGCCCCAGCGCCGATCCACCAGGGGAAGGCGCGGCGCTGCGATTTCTACAAAGGTCCATTGAGGGTGCGACTAATGTTTCA
>JALIZH010001846.1:0-30056 GCA_030522465.1 Rhipicephalus appendiculatus | reverse complement strand
CTCAGGATTAACACACTGGATACGACGCATTTCCCTTCAAGAAGAGTTGTCATTAATAGAAAAAATTGAAGGACACTTTGTACATTCTAAAGTGTGTTCGGCGAAAGCGTGTGGCCGTTCCACTGACTATGCCATGTCTTTTTTTCTTTTACACTCTCAGTGGGATAACACACAAAGCGAATGTGTGCGTGTTTTCTTTTTAATTTTTTTACCGTTAGTCGAAGCGAGACGCGAGACCAATCTTCCTCCGTTCGCATGCATTAGTATTTTCTCACGCTTTGTGCATCGTGCAAACGCCATAGCGTTCCAGCGCTTAAATTGACGGGCCCTTTGTAAATTCGAAGGTGTATTCCGTGAACGCCTGTGTCCATTGAGACGGCGTCGGTCAGAATGATTGCAAACGCTGGGCACAGCGAAGCTACGCAAGCAAAGAGCGAGCGCTGAAGAGTCCGACGCGACCGGCATCCGTTTGCGCATCCCGGCGGCCACCTGGCTCCGTGCCAGAGCTCGGATGGACGGGACGGACGGACATGGACGGACGGACAGACAGACAGACAGACAGACAGACAGACAGACAGACAGACGGACGGACGGACGGACGGACGGACGGACGGACACCGGACGGACGGACGGACACCGGACGGACGGACGGACAGACGGACGGATGGACGGACGGACGGACACCGGACGGACGGACGGACGGACAGACAGACGGACGAACGGACAGACGGACGGACACCGGACGGACGGACGGACGGACAGACGGACGGACGGACGGACGGATGGACGGACACCGGACGGACGGACGGACAGACGGACACCGGACGGACGGACACCGGACGCCGGACGGACACCGGACGGACGGACACCGGACGGACGGACACCGGACACCGGACGGACGTGAGCATGAGACATTAAAGGCTTTCGCCTTAATACAAGTGTTCAATACGTTATACGATATGTATGTCTGATGAGCTACAAACACTTCATCAACATTGCAGCAATTGCCGAGCTGAAGGGAAAGTAACTAGCAAAGGTGAGAGATTCATCAGCAATAAAATGATGCTATGTTGAATTCCTATGCCTCCCATATCTTCTTGAAACCCATTTGAATGTATTAGCGTTTTTTTTTTATTTATTTATTTTTGCATCATCGTTACGCTTGCTCAAGAACACGGTAGAATTTTTTAGGTGGCACCTCACCTGACTCTTTGCTTCCACGCTTGGGTAGTTTCGGTTCCATAGGCCAAGTCAGTCCATGTTCTCGCATAAACTCGACGAAAGGTGCCGGATCCATCGTGTTTGGTCTATCCAGGCACAAGTACAGCGCCCGCGAAGCCTTGAGCTCGTAATCGTGCCAGATGCCCGTGTCCTTCCGGGGAACGTTTTCTCTTCGGCGCATTAAGTCCTCCACCTTTGGACTGTACATTCTTAGCACCTTTTCCTCGTCAGTGTCGAAAGCCGCCTGGATGTGTTCGGTGCAGGAATACAGAAAAACGATGTCAAAGTTAGCACACAAATGTTAGAACAATACAGATCCGATTTCTTCTTTTTAGTGAATTATTAAAGCAACATCATTGTTTAGTTGTATAGCTTATTACATTTAAGGTAGGGAATGTGAATTTTATTCATGTCAAGCTCTCAAGTGTCAGTAAACGTATAAGAAAATTTCGGGTCTTACGCGCCAGAACAACGATAGGATTACGAAGCACGCTGTAGTGATGGAGTAAGAAGTGTTTATGATTACCTGGAGAGAGAGAGAGTATTTTAACATACGTATAAAGCCTCAGCACACAGGCGTTTTTGCATTTTTCCTCCCATCTTAAGGCGGCCCTCATGGCCGGCAGTGCAGCCTGAGTCAGTGAGCTTATTAGCCGCGTAACCTTAGCCACCTGACCAACTGACCGCAGTCGTCGCGCTTCGAAAGATTTTCATTGTACTTGCTCGGGCAGAAACGCCTCATTTAGTAAACATGTGCAAAGTACGACTACACTAACGGGTGAATTCCGGCAGGGTGCTGCCGGCTGTGAAATGCTGCTGCGCTAGCGCGCCGACACCGCCGTCTGCTTCAGCAGACCCAAAATATAGTAAAATAATACCTATTCAAGTGCACTGTATTCAGAAGCAAGAAAAATCGCCTCTCCTCGATTCTTCGTGTGGGGGCGACACATTGCGCGCTTTTAACAGCGGAGCTCTTCAAGCTCGTCAAAGCGATGTGTGGCGTTAACAGAAAAAACTACCATCATAATGAACGACGTCAACCTTATATGTCAACTCCACGTCGCCTAGCGACGCGTTGAAGGAAGAAAAGTGGAGAGGAGGAGAGGAATTAAATAAAACAAAATAAAATTGCTAGGCGCGGCAGGATTCAAACTCGCGTAACCCGGTCCGACGGCGAACGTCGTAACCACTCGGCTATCCAGGCACGCTAGCTCAACATGGATTTATGGGGACTATATGATTGCGTTGCTATAGACGCGAGAACGAGAAAAACAGAACCATATGATTGCGTTAGTACGAGTGAGAGATCGAGAAAGAAAGAGAAAAAAAAAGAAAGAGAGACATCGAAAGACAGAGAAAGAACAATAGAGACATATAAAGTGGTAAAAAGAAACAGAGGCAGAAAAAGCATAGCATAACCTTTTATAGCATAGTATCGCTATGGGGTGGCAAAGTGAATTCAGGGTGAGGAGCAGGAAGACGACGAGTGAGTAAGGCACAGCATTATAATAATACTAGGTTTTTTTGTTGTTTTTTTCTTTTCATCGAGACGATGGGGGAAGCTGGGACAAAAGGCTGAGAAGGAGCTTGACTAGCTCCTGACCCCCAGAGGTACACGTCGGTGTGTTTACAGCAGTGCACATCAAGAGCATTATTAACAGGGTAAATAAATAGCCAGAAAGCGAAAAAAGGAAAGGATGGCGAAACAGGATTAACAGCAACAACGGCAAGCATTTTTGTTGGAAACATAAATGTATAACATGGCTGGGCAAAGATACTTTGAAATTGTATCGCGATACGATAGAAGATACTCAGGCAGGAAGTATTGGAGATACGGATACAAGATACTACCGCAAGAATTGTATCGGATACGATACATGCCAATTGTATCTTAAGATACTTCGATACATTCGTAAATTTGTTGTTAGAGACCGGGATAATATAGCGCCGAACGCCTATACACATAAAGGTTTGTTTGAAAATGTTTTAAGTGTGACCAATTTCATTTCATTTTAATGAAATGTCTGTTATTATCTCAAACGTTTTGTCTTTTTTGGTAAAAGTACATTAGTTTACTTCCGAAGACCTTATTAGGGTTTCTTTTAGCTTAGCGTCGAAGCTTGGGCGTGTTGGTTAAACATTGGAGGGAACACAGTGCAAAAGAAGACGGGGACGAGGAAGGCCGACGCACACACAGCGCTGACTTACAGCACTTTGTCGCGCATGTCAATGGCATATGTATAATGTTCATCCTTCCCTTCCATTGAATACAACGTAAGTCAGCACTGTGTGTGCGTCGCCTTTCCTTGTCCTCGTCTTCTTTTGCGCTGTGTTCCCTCCATAGGTCGGCAAAATAAATGGAGCTCACTCAGACTCACTCAATAAATATATTTTTCGCTTTGGACTGACTCGGACTCAGACTCACCAAAATTTTGCTGAAGCAGACTCACTCGGACTCAGACTCACGAAATTTCTCTCCAACCAAACTCACTCGGACTCAGACTCACCGGTGTTTTCGTCATCCAGACTCACTCGGACTCAGACTCACTAAACTTTTCCTCAAACGGACTCACTCCGGACTCAGACTCATGAATATTTTCGTCAACCTGACTCACTCGGACTCAGACTCATGAATATTTTCGTCAACCTGACTCACTCGGACTCAGACTCACCAAAATTTTCCTCAAGCGGACTCACTCGGACTCAGACTCACCAAAATATATCTCAGCCAGACTCACTCGGACTCAGACTCACGAAAATATTACTCAGCCCGACTCACTCCAGACTCAGACACACGAAAATATAACTCAGCCGGACTCACTCACCAAAATATTTGTCAGCCAGACTCACTCGGACTCAGACTCACCAACATTCTCCTGAAGCGGACTCACTCGGACTCACAGACTCGCCTAAATTTTTCTCAACTAGACGTACTCGGACTAAAAATTACAATATTCGATTTGGCCCGGCTCATCCAATAAATGTCGAAGGAGCGCCATAAAATAGCTTATGTAGAATAACACATATAAAGGGTTCACAAGTGCCAGGCAACCTTCAAAATATATGTATGATAGCTTTCAACATACAAAAAAGAAGTTATTTCCCGTGCATCTCAATGTCTATCGTAAAGAGAAATTCAACATAACACGCGATTTTTTGCAATATTGAGAATGTTGTCTTTAAATATAAGAATGGGTCTACGGACCTTCGAGGAACATTAGGTTTTCATTCCTGTTACCTTTGAAATGTGCTATGCGCACGCGCCATTTGTTTTCAATAGGCGAGCGCGTACGTGCGTTTTTGGCAGACCCAATTATAAATGAAGTCCTTTCTTACGCTTTGCCGTTCGAAGGCCTAATCACGCTACTTGGGAACGAAGAAAGCTTGACATTACGTTATGGCGCTTTTAAAAACACGTTCATGAAACTGCCAGTGGTCTTGCAGTCGATTTACCGCTCATTGACGACGCGAAAAAGAAAATAATACGAGGCGGCCATCTTTTGCAGAATCGAGCTCACCACCCTTGAAAAAATTTTGGAAACATGGTTATAGGTTGCATGGTTATGCCTCTCTAAAGTTTCGAAAACACCTGCCACGATAGTCTAGTGGTTGTGGTGCTTGACTGCTGACCCGAAGATCACGGCATCGAATACTGGCCGCATTTTCGATGGATGACGAAACGCTTGAGCCATGTGTGCTTATATTTTTAGAGCACGTAATGAACCCCAGGTAGCCAATATTTCCGTAGCCGTTGACTACGGCGCCCCTCATAATCACATCATGGTTCTCGGACGTTAAACGCCAATAATTATTATACTAGTGTTTCGAATTATAGAAATGCTAAGTTCGGTTTTAGTCGATGTCATGCTTTAGCAAAGTGATTGCGGATAATAGAGGTTGGTATTTTGCGTCGCAAAGCCAAGATGTGGTTGTCAGAGACGCCGTATAGTGGAGGGCTCCAGATATTTCGACCACCCAGGGTTCTTCAACGTGCATCTTAATCTAAGTACACGGGATGTGACTGCGTTTGTTTCTAGCAAGATATTTTTCTGAGCCGGCTAAGAACCAGTTGTAACTGTTAGTGACTACTCTATCTCGTGGATAATGGTAAAGAGTCGTATCAGTACCACGCTGGATACGGACACAAGGCAAAAAGGAACGTGCATAGGCGCGCCGATGATAGCCGGTCAGTGTGTTCAAAGGTATGGTCGAAGCTTTTTCCATGGTCTGGTTCAGACCATGCAAAATGAGGTGGCAATTTTCTGCTTTCCAAAAACCCCAATTGCTGACAGTCAAGCCGATTGCAAGAATGCCGTATTGAAAGGTGGGGACGCGGACGCCGCTTCACAGTGATCGTACTAGTCCCCAGAAAGGACCGGAATATTCATTTCGAAGAACAAAGTCACTGGACAAAGTGCTGAACTGACAACTGGAGGGTTTACTACAAACCAGACGCAATAAGTTCACATAGCTAACCCTGCGCTATTAGCAATTTTATTTCTTTTTATTTTCACTGCGTTGCTATTATATCTACCCTTAATAACTTATTATTTGTATTGTTTTTACTTCGATGTAACTGCTAATCTCTTACGCATTCTCAAATGCACAGCTCCCCCTCTGTAATTCCTTCTGGCCTTCAGGGTACTATTAAATAAATAAATGATTGAGGAGCCTATTTTCAGCGGGTAAATGGGGCAGCGGAGGTTGCCATAACGTACTATTTTTCTTTGCAGAATAACAGTCTCATGGGCAATCAGTGTGGATTCATAATGGCATCTAGTGATTCATGAAACATATGAGAAATGCGCTAATTTGTCTCCCATGAGGGGACACTGCTCAGCGACTTATGATCGAAAGCCAGTGCTACAACGAGTACATAATGAGTGAGATGAAGGCAGGACATGCGCTTTTTTAGATGTGAAGCATCTTATGGCAAAGCTTAATCCGGTGGTGGTGGTGCGCCGCGTGCCCACCCTTACTGCGCATGCGCAAACCCTTTAAAAAAATAAAAATAAAAAACCTCCTCTCCCCCTCTCTCTCCTCTAGGCATCCCTCCCCGCGGCAGCCACACCCTCACTGCGCATGCGCCTCCCCTCCTCTCTCCCCTCTTACACTCCCCCCCTCTCTCCTCTAGGCATCCCTGCCCGCGGCGTCTACACTCCCACTGCGCATGCGCGTCCCCCCTCTCTCTCCTCTCCTACGCTCCCCCTCTCTCCTCTACGCATCCCTGCCCACGGCGTTCACACTGCCACTGCGCATGCGTGTCACCCCCCTCCTCTCTCCTCTGCTACGCTCCCCCCTCTCTACGCTCCCCCCCTCTGCTACGCTCCCCCCCTAGCAGACGCAGGCAGCGTCTGCTAGCGAGTTTCTTGGTTGAAAAAACCGACTGCTCGCGCTGCACAACCGTTCACTGGCCACCCCGTATATATGGCAATGGATCTTGACCTCCAAGGTGGTGCCGGCGAGAGATTTCTCCTGTGCGTTGTTGAACAATAAAAATTCGCAGCGTGCGCGTTAACTAAAAGCGGAGTGCGGGTCTCTGTGTCCAGTCGGAGTCTTCTGTCTCTCATTGCCCATTAGCAGCGATTGGCATGTTCCAGTAGGAAACACTGCTCCATCACTGCCTGCTTTTCGCCTCCCCAGTTTTCTCTCCTGCGCAACGCTGCGATAGCGCCAGCGTCAACGCCGCCGCCAGTGTAAGCGCTAGCGCCCGCTGCTTCACATCTACACATGGTTCCCTTTAGCGGGAGATGGTGTAATTTTTTTTTCTTTCCTGCTTCAAAGGCTACATTCTTGAAAGATGCAGGGAGGGGGTAAGGAATGGAGAGCAGTGCTCGAGTCTCATATATTTACGAGACCGCTCCTTATCTTCATACCAGCGCATACTCCTCCCCCCTCCCCCCCCTCTATCTTCCCATTGGAGTTCTGAAACAAAATTTTGAAGGCTAGATAATATGTGGGATAGATTTGTGTATACACACGCGCATGATCTACGAAATATCAACAGATAATATAGCCTAGGACGTATTTAAAATCGATTTTAAAGTTCCTATCGCCCTACTGCAGCGAAACGTGCCTTCGTTTATTGTGTAAACAACCAACCACCCGCTGCGTCACGAGTTTAAATATAAAACTCCAACCAAAATCACCAATCGTCGCCACAGCAGCGGATAGAAGAACGCAAGACAATAATTCGTGACCTCTACACCAACGGCTACACAAAGGCGTTTATTCGCAGAGCCCTCCGTAAGAGAAAACACGGGGGAAACATGACACCAACGGCGCCGCAACGACGCCGCGTGTCGATCCCCTACATTGCGGGCGCCAGCGAAACAATAGCCCGTATACTAAGAAAGGCAGGGGTCGACGTTTCCCACAAGCCATCCACCACCATCGGCAGTTTCATCCCTCCGCCCAAAGAAAGCGCATCTGCGAAAAAAGCGCAGGGCGTCGTGTACCGGATCACGTGCGCCGACTGCCCCGCTTCCTACATTGAGGAAACCAAGAACTTCCATGAAAGAATGCGGCGGCACAAGAATGACCTCCGTCACTTGAACAGCGGACGGGCGAAGTGACAGAGCACTGCTAGCGGTTTGACCACCATACCAGTCCCGACGGCGCGGTGATTTTGGAAAAAGAAAGGAACCTTCGCCAGCGGCCCCTCCTCGATTCCTGGTACATTGAGCAGACAGCGGGAAACATCAACCACACCACGGGGGCACTGCGCTGCTTTTACTGCCAGGGCTTACGACGACTCACGGCAAACAATCCCGCCTGTCAAGAAGGCGTTGCACATCTCGGGCCTTCTCACCCCTGAACAAGAAGCCGATCATGCTTCGAAACGTCGCGGTTTCTTAAAATAAATTTTGGCTGGAGTTTTCTCTTTTCTCCAGTTTTCTGTTATCCCAACCAGACAGACTTCTGCCGAATGTTCACTTTTGAAAGAATAGAAATATTTGTGTTGCAGGCCCCAAGCCTAGAGTGTCGAGCTCGTTGCTTCGTTTTGTACTTTCCTTGCATTCCTTGGGGGGTATTAGGAGCTCGAAAGCAAGGTACGAGAAACGAGCCTGGGAAACGCCCGTCCCATGAAGCTTTTTGCCGTGTGGCTTGGACGAACACAATGACGGCTGAGGGACCACCGAAAGTGCTTCGGCACGTCAACGCTGTCTATGAATGGAAAGGTGTTTGAATAGGAAAGAAAAAAAAATACGAAAAAAAACGGGTTTTGCTTGAGTCGGCAAGGACTGAACTGCAGGCGTGCTGGGGAAAATATGGCAGCAATATCTCGCAAAGAGAGTCTAGAATTCGAAAGAGGTCGTTAAAGTTTAAAAGCTTTTTGAATTGCCGAGAGGTAACAGAATTCTTTGACCACATTACAGCCCGAAGAAATTTGTTTTTGCAAGTGATGAAGCGTCGCGTATGGCATGAATGGTGCGTTTCACTACCCCCTTCCTCCTTGAAATACGGTCGCTACAACTTTCGAGGTACCACGGGGGCAAGCTTTATCTACCCACTTTAAATAACGCAGCCGCTGTTTAATTGGTAGCGAATGACATGACGAAAACCGATGGTCTGTGTCGTCGCTACATTTTTAACAAAGCTTGAAATTCGGTGAGATGGTGCGCATAGCTACTGGGAAATTTTTGAGCGCGAAACAATGCATTGACAAGGCATTCAAAAGCGCCCGTCCTGTCTCTCTCGTACTTGTGAATGTCTTGTTTGGCGCTCAAAAATTTCCCAATTGCCACATTTATTCATGGAAAAACCGAAGCGGCATCTAGAGACACAAGCGGTTCAATGCAACAAAGAGCGAAGGGGGCGCTCTATGCTCGCGAATCGTGCTGCTTTGTCGTATTTGAATCCACATGAATGATGAAGCTCGTATATTGCACTCATTCTCCGTTGATTAGGTACAAAATTGTAGATCAAAATCAATGTGGATCACGATATCGCTTAATAAAAGTGGCCTGGAGTTGTACATGTGTCAGAACATGTTGCACAGCCCACTTACATGCCCTCGTATATGAGGGCATGGAAAGCTTGATAATTTGAAAAATAATTTCTAGGGCTTTACAAGACGGCACATCTATGTGATTACAAGGCACGCCATAAAAGGAGGCTATAAATATTTGTAACCATAGGTCGGCAAAATAAATGGAGCTCACGCAGACTCACTCAATAAACGTTTTTTTGCTTAGCACTCACTAGGACCCAGACTAACCAAAATTCTACTGAAGCGAACTCACTCGGACTCAGACTCATTAATATTTTGTTCAACCGGACTCACTCGGACTCAGACTCACCAAAATTTTTTCTGAAGCAGACTCACTCCGGACTCAGACTCACGAAATTTCTCTCCGACCAAACTCACTCGGACTCAGACTCACCGGTGTTTTCGTCATCCAGACTCACTCGGACTCAGACTCACAAAAATTTTCTTCAAGGAGGCTCAGTCCGACTCAGACTCATCTAAGTATAACTCAGCCGGACTCACTCGGACTCACACTCACCTAAGTATAATTCAGCTGGACTCACTCAGACTCAGACTCACGCCTCAATCTGAGTCTGAGTGAGTCTGAGTGAGTCGACTCATGAGTGAGTTTGCCGACCTATGGTTCCCTCCAATTCTTTTAGCTGCTTAACAGGACAGCTCTTTAGACACTTCGCTGCCAGCGGTTCTTGCTTGTCATTCCTGTAACTGGTAGGAGTCGCTGCTCAGCTTGCCGACCAGCTGGCAGGTTGCCATCTAACCACACGAGCTTCAATAAGAAGCCTTCGCACGATGGTGCAATTACCGGCGTTCAGTTTTACCTTGCTCATAACAGACCGTTTATGCAATACCGGATCACCGGTGTACAGCAGTGACAACGCTGGTAGCGACATTTTGTGTGACGCATTATTTATACGTAGAGCACATAAAACTACAATTACTTTTCATATTCTTCTTATCTGCTGGCGTAAAGTGTTCTTTATCGATATACTCACTTACGTGCAATCAATTTTTTCTTTTTTCAACGAGATGACATGTGCCCCCCAGAGACGCATCAGACCTATTGTATTGTCGTGACTATGAAGGAAGCGGCAGTCACTCTGGATATAACCGAAACTCTTTATTGGGCTAACTTGGGCTCAGGAAACGGAAGTAACGCAACATACAAGCACAGCACACTGTACTGTGATATCGGCAATAAATGTCGTCGGCGTTCGGTAATTTGATCATCGGCAGAACTCGTCATGTTTTACACATCAGTTATCGCACCTTCCAGTGGTTATCGCTCGTGCTCGCGTAAGCTCACAAATGAACTAGAATACGCGCGTATTACGCGTGATCTTAATAATAATGTTGGGGGTTTAACGTTAAAAACCACGATACGATGACGAGGGACGTAGTAGTGGAGGACTCCAGAAAGTTTGACCATCTGGTGTCCTTTAACGTGCAATTAAATCTAAGTACATGCGCCTCTAGCATTTCGCCTTCATCGAAATGCGGCTGCCACGCCAGGATTTGCGCGGAATCTTAACAGAACAATCAGAGATAATCTCGAAGATTCCGAAACATTGCGGTGCGGCTTGCGCCGAGCAGTGATAACAGTTCTTAGTGGTTTAAACCCGCTCACACCAAAATAAACAAAGAAGAGTGCATGGCAGTATATAGCTGCACAAATTGTCGCCTCAAAAAGGTCGCTATCCACGCTATTGCCGCCTATAGCTTCGATTACCTGGCAATTAATAATAGTAAAAAAAATAGGGATGCCTAAAAAAGAAAAACAGTTATAACTAAAATAGAAAAGCCGTTTCGTATCAAACGTTCATAGTGAATACGTATCGACACACGACACAGGCCGCACTCCTAATAGCTATGACAATTAAGCATGAAGTATCGTCAACTTACGTGTTCAGGTTAGAAAAAAGTCAATGCGTACGGAAAATTGCCTAAAATGGCTCCTTGAGACGCTCACGAGAAAAACGGACCATTTGGTATAACAATGTTACTCGAATATCGTTTCTAAGATCTTTAAGATAGCTTCTCATTATTTCCATTATTTTAATGTAAACTCAATTTCACCATTTTACCAAGCAGTAAGCAGAATGTTTGGTACTGTATACTTAATGCATGCCCACATAATGACATACCTGTGTCCCAAATCGCTTAGGCAGAAGGGTAAACTCAAGTGAATATAAATGCGTAAGCATTAGCAGAAATAAAGCAGACACTTAAAAGTAAGGATACAACCGAGAGCTTATTTTTGCTGCTAGAAAAGACATGCTGCCATCACCAGACGGAAAAAAAGGAACAGTTCAGAGCCCTAGGTAATGTATGGGATGCAAAAAGAGGGACAACTAAGAAAGCACTTGTGCTGACATTCATATTACGATTTCAAGAGCTATTAAAATAGAAATAGCAAGAAGAAAGAGATATGGTACGCCAAGATATCGTCTGGTAGGTAAACGCTTGTGCTGTTAGATCTAGCATCGGTACCGGCGATGCTATAGTTATAATCTTACTTGCACATAAGTCAATCGCCTGTAATTTAAACTTACATCCACATGATCCTTCAAATCGCTGATGTGTGAAAGCCACGAGATGCAAAGCAACCTCGTGCTCCAGATTTCGTAAAGAAGTACCACGCACGAGGGCGGCATCAAAATGTGTGTGCTCATCGCCGCACGCATTGTGGTACGCGGCTCTGGTAAGTGGCTGAGAGTAAGTGTCATGGCACTGACACAAAAAAAAGGAAAAAAATCAAGAAAACGCACGTGGGCAAGCTCGCAAACGTCTACGTCCACACGCTTGTTTCTGTCGAGACTGCGCAAGCGCTGTAATATTGCTCTGCCTCACCAAAAGGGACGCGCACACCACATCGCCTGCCCTCACTGGTAAACTCTGGCGGAAAGATAAAAATATTGCCACGCGCGTTTCTTATTTTTCACTTTGCTCTATTCAGGTTTTCGCCCTCAAAGGCTGTCAGCAATGCTCAGCGCAAACCGCGCCTCATTGTTCTAGAAGCTTCGCGATCATTGTAGATCGTTTTCGTTAAGATTGCGCGCAAGACGCGAATACTCGAGCTTATTCCAGAGCTTGCACGACAACCAGTGATAAGACTGGAATATTCTATGACACGCGTATAAATTCCGACGCGCTTCACCGCTTGTCAGTTGATCGACGGCCGACGCTCTGTTCGCCGCTGTCAGTGCCAGCGTGTATTGCTGTAATCTTACTCTCCGTTTAGCGGCCACAAGTTTGGCCTAATAAACAGTTTCATCTCGGACACGTCGCCTGCTGCCTTCGTCGACGTCACACCCACGTGACAATATATTACTGCCCTTAGTTTTATTCGGGTGGCTTAGTGGCACCAGTAGCTTGAGAAGCGGAGTTCAGTCAGCGATTATTCTTTCGCACGGTAGTGTTGCGATAGCAGTATATTGTATTTTAAGATACACGATACATTATTGAATGTATCGGTAATGCAGATGCAGATACTTAATGCATACTTAATGGGTATCTTGTATCTTGTACTGTATCGCGATACGTCTTGAGACGTATCGCGATGCAGATACAAGATACCCAAAGAGTATCTAAGATAGTATCTAAGATACATGTATCTTCGATACTGCCCAGCCCTGATGTATAACACACATTGCAACAACCTAAATTACAAAAAAGCCTGGTAAGTGTAGTATGGTATAGTATAGTATATCACAGTATAGTATAGCATACTATAGTATAGTATAGCATAGTACAGGAAGGAGTAGGAAAGGGAGGTTTCGGTGACAAGAAGGGAAAGCAGAAGGGGAGCGAATAAAGAATAGCAAGGCCATGCATAATACAGTATAAGGAGGGGACGAGAGAGGCGAGGGTATAGAGGAGGACAAAAAGAAAAAGAGGAACGTCACCAGTTCCGCTGTTTCCTATTGAACTGAGTGGATTTCTCCGCACCACTAGTTCGTAGCTGCCACATTTTTTTTTCAACCCTATTGAAATCGTTAGCAATACAAATAAGTTTTCGGTATTTTTTTTCGTTACATTGAACTCTTCAATATTACAACTTTTCAAGATTCAATTTCGTACACTAAAGTACCTATATTTAGTTGGATGCGTCGGAACGTTTTCTTATTACATCGAAGCTGCGTATGGCTTGGTTCTGCAGATTGCGTTCGTAGACAAAACGTGCCTTAGCAGAACAATTTCCGCGCCCCTCTCGCACCGCGCCCCTATCACAATTTCCTCTTAACCCTCGGCACAGATGCACCTAAACCCCACGCCACTGCCTATGCTTCTTTCAAAAGTGTCGCAATACTTGGCAGTGGTACTACCCACCAATCGCTCTACCACTTAGTCTCATGTTGTAGCGATCACGCTACCGCTGTTATCAGCTGTAGCCCTTTCGACTCGCTGTGAGGCGTACACGTGTCGTCCGCTCGGAGGAAGATCAGTGGGAATCGAAGGAGCGCCAACGAGCCCAAAGGAGCGAATGGGCACGAAAACGACGTGAAACAGCTGCTTTCAGAACAGAACGTGTAAGCTGCAGCCGCTGGCTTCGCTGGCGACCATCTCCACAGTAGCGAAAGGGCTCTGAAGTTTTGCTTACATCATTCGGTCTTTTAAACAGTACAGCCAGCTCTTAGTGAACGCCTGTATTGAGCGCGTGCTTTTTCTAGCGTTTAGGTGTGCTTTGGCCCAGAATATATTTCATAGGAATTTGCCTATATTCGCCCGTTTTTAAACGGCAATTCTGAAAAAGCACTCGAAAATCGTGATCTGAAGGCGTCTAACAAGGATGCGCAGGTAAGTAGACATGTTACGTGGCAATTCGCACCTTGCACTGTCATATACACGTCTCTACTCGTGAATCTAGTAGTTGTTTGGGGATCGTACAAGGTTTTGTGCACCTACGTTTCCACAGACGTACTGGTAGAAATTGGAACACGGGTCTGCCGACATGTTGAGCCTCGCGAGCAGGGCACGCCCGTGTGTGATGCAGTCTTCGGTCGTGCAGACGTCTTCCTCGCTAGCGTGGCGCGACGCCAGGTGTCGCGTAATGAAAACAACCATCGCCGCCACCACGAGAACGCAGACGAAGATAGCGCTGAACAGCGTCGCCCTCGAGGCATGCTCCTTCTGTAGTTTGAGTACCGATGGCGAAGACGAACGGCGCCGTCCGAGAATGCCCTAAGAACGGAGCACGTGGAAACAGCTGATTAAAAAAAAATCACAGCATATCCGCGGAGTGAATGATCATGAGTGGGCGAAGCTCCGGAGGTACATCATCAAAGACGTGATGGTGGTTGGTTGGCATGTGGTCAAACGATATGCATGTGAGACCATATCACGATGCCATGTGTTGTATGGCATCGCGATCGTCATCGTCATCAGCAGGTGGCTACTACATAGTGGGTACATTCCATGTCCCCACTATGATGACGCTGCCCTTATGGCAGCGTCATCCCCATGTGTTGTATGGCATCGCGATCGTCATCGTCATCAGCAGGTGGCTACTACATACAAGGGACGCACGACCGACAGGCTAAGGAGCTTCGCCCCTAAAAAAAATCACAGCATATCCGCGGAGTGAATGATGATGAGTGGGCGAAGCTCCGGAGGTACATCATCAAAGACGTGAAGGTGGTTGGTTGCATGTGGTCAAACGATGTGCATGTGAGACCATATCGCGAATGCCATGTGTTGTATGGCATCGCGATCGTCATCGTCCTCACGGCACACCACATGGAATGTGGTGTGCCGTGATGGCAGCGTCATGGTCATCACGCAGGTGGCTACTACAAACATGGGACGCACGACCCACGGCATAAGGAGCTTCGCCCCTAAAAAACTTCCCCATCTCCCGCTAAAGGGAACCATGTGTGGATGCCAAGCAGCGGTGAGATGGTTAGCTTGAGCGGGAGAAACGTCGCCGCTTCGCGGCAGCGGCGAGCGTTCATCGCGCAATAAAAAAAATTTAAAAAAATAAAAAAAATTAAGAAAACAGGCGCTGCGCCGTGCTCCCGACCAGGGCTGCAGAAATTAGGCGCCTTTTCCTTCTTCGAACCACAACCACCATATATAAATGGAGTGAAGCGCGCGCGAAATGCATTCGCATTTCCTCACGATTCCCTTCGGGGAGGTGGGGGGCATTTTTCTTCTACACTCTTAGTGGGATGGCACACGAACAGAATGTGTGCGTGTTTTCTTTTTAAATGCGAATGCATTTCTTAGTCGGGCTATGTCAGGCGTCGGTGTCCGCATCTCTCCGCTCTCACTCCCTCTCCCATAGCAACAGCTGCGGGCGCGCACGCTTATCCCCACCCCTAGCAACCGGAGCAGGTGGTGCGGGCGGAGTAGCGGAGAGTGAGTGGAGAGGAGGAGCGCGCTCTGGTGTGTGAGGGCGCTCGCATCGCGGGAGCTCGGCGGAGCTCCCGCGTGTGTGGAGAGAGTGTAGGAGAGGGTAGGTGCAGTGCTTCGCCGCTCCTTCTCTCGCCGTTCGCTCTCTCTCCTCCCTGCGCCCCACTCTCCCGTCCGCTCGCTCGCACATATATATATATATATATATATATATATATATATATATATATATATATATATATATATATATATATATATAATAAAAAATGAATTAAAAAATGAAAAAAATGGAAAAAAACAAAAAAAGAAAAAAAAAGAAGAAAAAAAGAAAACAAGCGCTGCGCCGTACTCCCGACCAGGGCTGCAGAAATTAAGGCGCCTTTTCCTTCTTCGAACCACAACCACCATATATAAATGGAGTGAAGCGCGCGCGAAATGCATTCGCATTTCCTCACGATTCCCTTCGGGGAGGTGGGGGCATTTTTAGTTTTTTACCACGAATCGCAGCGAGACGCGAGACTATACTCCATCTCACAACTACCTTGCAGCACTACCGAAGCTACGAGGAGTACACAGGCAGTGTCCTTGCGTTGCACATTAATCTAGTTCCAGGCTTAACTCTCATTATCAACGAGCTGCAAGGGCTTTAGCTGTGATTCTTGCATGACGCGTTCCAGCGATATGTGGCACGTTAGACCCCCTTCACGCATGCACTTCGAAATTTCTGAAATAATGCAGTGATTACCGGCTCGTAACCACAATAACTACCCTAACCGCGATGACGTATAACAACGTGGCAGCCCCCATACACACCACCCGCGTCCATCCGAAATTCGTGCTTTTTGACTGGCTCTCTGCCCAGACAGCAAGAAATAAGTGGCATCATCTGGCATCGCTTAGTCTAATCTAACGCTGAGGGCAAATAATCAGGTATCTTCTTTCGCTATTATTTATATCGCTCGTTTGTTTTGACGCTGCTATGACTACCGAGGCGATGCCAAGCCGTAAAACTGCTTTGATGCTAACTGAGCAGATGTCGCCACAACATTAGCGTCGGTGATGCGTTGACGATGCGAAACACCCAGAATAGCTATATTGTTTTCTGTGCCAATAATTTGCTCTTCCACCCAAGAATGTTCGCGATTGCTGCTGAAAGTGCGTCGACCATGCAGTAAAAAAGAACTCGGTGAAAACGCCAGTATAAACGCTGTTATAAAAAGAACCGCGTTCCTCACAAACGCCAGCGAACACGCCCTGCGGAAGTGGGTTTCTGAACGTAAAGAAACCGCGACGTGGCGTTCCCGCAGAGGTTTTTGCGTTTTGTATTATCTGGAGGGAGCAAGTTTCGACAAGGTAGGCGAGCCGACGCCAAAGAGACGACGAGCAGACGACGCGACGCGGATGAACACGAGGGGGCTTTCGCATTTCCTATTGGCTAACAAGCCCTGCAGCTTTCACAGTGCCGCAAGGTACTTCTGAGATGGAGTATAATCTGCCTCCGTTCGCATGCGTTCGTATTCTCGCGCTTGCGCCTCGTGCGGACGCCATCCGCGTTCCGGCGCTTAAATTGACGGACACTTTGTAAATTCCAAAGTGTCTTCTGCGAACGCCTGTGCCCATTGAGGCGGGGTCGGTCAGAATGGAACGCGATGATTGCATGATTGGACACGCTGGGCACAGCGACGCTACGCAAGCAAAGCGCGAGCGCTGTAGAGTCCGACGCGACCGGACGTCCGTTTGCGCACCCCGGCGGTCACCTGGCACCGTGCCAGGGCTCGGACGGACGGACGGACGGATGGACGGACGGACGGACGGACGGACGTGAGCATGAGACATTAAAGGCTTTCGCCTTAAGACTTTCTCCTTATCGGCAGCTGAATTAGTCAATGACAAAAATTTCTCACAGCGCTACACGCGCGAATCTTCACAATCCTTCTAATGAGTGCGAGATGCCGAATTTAGTTCACGAAGATCACGGGGTCAAACTATCGCGAAAAGTCCCCCAGTGTTACTAGGACTGATCGAGTTTCCCTCGAATTGTCTGTTACCTGCTTCCTTCTACCCACAACAACCTCCGCATGTTTCGCGTTCAATATCGTCATATTTTACGATGGCGGAGATTATCTGAAGCACTGACCTTTGATACCGTGCTTCTGTTCTTCGGAAAGTGTTGTAAACCGTGATCTCCACTGCGCCGTCTCACACTCTCTTTGTCTTCCGGTTCCATCTGTCTCCCTGCGGAAGAATTGATTTCAAGTCGAGTTTTATTGTGTCTCGAAGTTCTGAACTACACAATTTGTGAGACCAAAGGAGAAATCTGCGATAACCACGACTGTTTCTCTCACGTGAATCACTTCGCTGTCCCTGCCGTGCTTTCAAAAAGCGAGTAATGTTATATGCACTACGGAGTACCCCGATACAAGAAATGGTTATATGCACGACGATTTAGCAAAATAAGCGGAGTCTGTTAGACACTGCTGTCGTTCGGAATTGCGTAGTGGGCTAACGAGGCGTGTGTCGCTCTGGATTTCAATGTTACTGGTTCGAACCCCGTCATGCCTTTTTTTTTTTAACACGAAAGTGTTTTATGCCGGGGTCCACCAAGTATATCCGTTACGGATATGACGTTGATATAATTAACGCTACCAAATGAGAAAGAACAATCGTTATGAAAATGTTCCCCCGCCGGGAATCGAACCTCGGACTCCTTGGGCTGCGACGAAGGGCGCCCGGTTTCTTACCGACTAAGCCACCGACGCAGCTGGAGAGCAACCTGCCAACGCGCCTTATATCTCTCACACATTCTCTCTCGCACGGTGCTCTCTGTTGGCGTGGCGGGTCGGTGTCGCCGCCTGTGAGCGGGGAAGAGAAGTAATGCGGCATGACACTTACTAGCGCCGATAGCGAACGATTAGTCGACGACGCAGTTAAAGCATCGCCTCCGAGATTGGAACATGCTTTAACTGCGTCTCGATATCAGTGAAAAACACTGGCCGCGCTAGCATCGGAGAGTCACCGATTTAGTTATGTTCTTTGCCTTTAGCATCGTGTTAGCGTGTGACGGCTCTTTGTCGGAGTAGTGCATCCTCCACATGCACCAACGTTGTTTCGCCGACGGCTACTTCGGGTGCGATAGCACCGACTAATGAAACTGCTGCAGTGAGCGCGGCCGCAAGGCAGTGATGTCGACGGGCAAATTTCGTGCCTTGGTGGAGCGAGACGGGAGGCCAGCAGGACGTAGAACGCCTGCGCGCGCTCGCGGCTCAAGCTACGAACCTCTGCCTCCCGCGTTGCTGAAGCGCAACGTGGTAGTGTATGCATCAGCGCAGGAGTAGGTTTCCTTATTACTCAGGAGCGCACACCGTACCACTTTTTCTTTGAAGACGCGCATATCGAGTGCCAGTGTTCATTACGTGCTTGTTGGTATGTTTGCGCTGGATTCACAATACGCTGTGTTCCGGTATATCATGTTGACAACTTCAGCTACAACAACGGTTAATTAATGACCATGGGCGTTAGTCGTCGCGATGGAGATTTGCCACTAGGCGTCAATGTGGGTGTGTCCACGTCAAACGGTGCTATAGCTGTGAAACACCAATAGACATTTTACAAGCTCTCATATATCGCTAGCACTACTTCTGCGAAGACTTTCGTGTTATACCGATTTCTATGACGGAGTGATCAGCCATGTTTTTCTTTTTTTTTAACCGGCGTTTTTTTTCTATTCTTTGAATTATTGGATTAACATTAATATTACTTCTTCCAAGTGGCTACTATTCTTTTGAAAGTGAATCGCGTCGGATACTGGTAAAGTGGCGAGAACCACGATCAATTTACTAGACCCTCAGTGCAACGGGCAAACGGAGAGTTACGAAGCCTCGTCGTACATATAACCATCCCTGTGTCGACGCACTCCATAGTGCATATAACCTCGTTCTCACAAAAAAAAAAATACTGCATTAAACATGCGAAAGTTGCTTTGTCGTAAAAATAAACCGTATCAGTCTAATATTTACTTTTTCAACAAACGTAATGTTTAGTTTGTTTGTTTGTTTGTTTGTTTGTTTGTTTTCTGTTTGTTTGTTTGTTTGTTTGTTTGTTTGTTTGTTTGTTTGTTTGTTTGTTTGTTTGTTTGTTTGTTTGTTTGTTTGTTTGTTTGTTTGTTTGTTTGTTTGTTTGTTTCCTTTTTCCCGACACGGGTATAGTGCTTCTTATTTTGCATGTGGTAATGCAGCGTTCGCTATGGACCCAACCCGGCCGACCGTTTCAAAAAAACCACACGAGACAGACCTTTTCACCTTATCCAAAGTCAGCAATTACAAAGCCCGGAAACAAGGCACATACAAGCAGTGTCATGGATACCATAGCATTTTTGCGCCCTATTGGCACTTTCGTCTGTTAGCACTAAATGTACCGAGATTTTACTTCCAGGGCACTCTCATGTTTACTTCCTAGCCCTCAATGTATTTCATAGCTACTCACGATTGTACGTCACAATTGTTTGCAGGGGCAAGGAAGGGCTACAAATATCCCTGTCCACTATTAGCACTCAATTAGTGCGAATTATTGACGAGGTTTGCGATAATATAAAGTGCAGCACATACAAAGTTCACAGTAGGAAAGTAGATGTTAGAGTAGCTTACCGAAAACTTTCTTCAACACCTCCCGCTGGCTAGTTTACCCAAATCCTTCGTTTTCTGTATTTTTTGAACGACGAGGACAGCGAACGAATCCCGCCTCACAGTAGTTGTTGTTGTTGTTGTTCCCTTTGGTACGGCTCATACCCACTCCGGGGGATCGGCCAAGAGATCACACAGTAGCTTCTCCTTCTTCTTCTTCAGACTTTATGTGAATCACGAGCTCATGCAAAGCCTTGATGTTATATAAATATTCGAAAATGCGCCTATATGAAGCGGGAAAAGCTCATAGTCTGTACGACTTTTAGTTAAAAAATTCAAGGGCAAGATGTTCCTGCCCGAGACTTAATTTTTTTTCTTTTGCCGTTGTCAAACAGAACGCTTTCTCTGGAAGTGGGTGGTTACGAAACAAAGAGTTCGGACGCGCAAAAACCGAATGCAAGAGAGAATGAAGTTGGAGCGAAATATTGAGACACGATACTTTGTTTATTAACACTGCTAACCGCATGGTATTCGTAAAAGAATCAAACGAGGGCATAGCCTGAAGCCCACGATACAATATAAAACTGGCTTTGTGTTAGCATCGCACGTTACAGCGATACAAGAGAACATCCGTACAACCCTATTGACCTGTTGTCGTCCGCTGTTTAGCAAGAGTCAATCCGTGATTGACCATTTCTTTAACGCAGCCTAATATTTCTATAACGCAGCATTCCGGAAAAGCGGAAGGGAATGCCCGACCGGAAGTGCTTGGAAAAGAAGTAAGAGCGCCACGCAGTGCTCATGCCACTAAAAACCGTCATACTCTAAGACAGTGGTTCGCAAATGGATGTTTGCGAAGCCATTTTGGGGGATCCGCGAAATCCATACTCGAAAAAAGAAAAGCAGGGTGTTTTTTTGGAGGCACACAATTAAGATATGTCCCAGGTGGGTAGGAGGCGCGGCGTTTTCCGCTACTTGGGATGTCTCTTTCCTTATCGCCTGGAGACACTTTGCGACCAGGGAGGCGAACTTCCAAAACAAAACTGTTTATTAAAAAACAAAAGGCAAGATCAGATCGGATCAACGTGTACATGATTGTCCAGCGGAGGCCGATTCCCGGCTCGCGCTCCGCTTCATTCACGTACAAACTCGTTTATATGCGCTCTCGATATGGGGCGTAACCATTGTTTAATCTCCTCAGTCAATTTCGGCCAATGAGTTTAACAAATCTTATGACAGAAAACGAGGCGGGGCACCAACAGTCTGCACCGTGGCCGCCCCCTTTCGAGCCCGCCTTCTATGACACATCGTTGAAGTAACACCGCGCAACACTTACAGCAGTTCGCCAGGGTTCTCTTGTTTACAACTTGCGTCCGTTTCCGTGTAGCGGGCCCGGCGTGGCGACATCACTCGCGAACACATCATTTGGTCCCAATGTTGCCGACAATGAACAAGTTATCTCGCCTTTCACTCGACGTAATGTTAAAGCGACATCTCCCCCTCACTGTTGTCCAATTGAAGTCATAGATAGACCCGCGCCGCTGAAAAGTCCCCTTTATCGGCATCGAGGCCCACCTTCCGATGACGACGCCGCCCGCACTCTGAGGTTTCGGGCTACTGTATGGCACGCCTACATTCGACGAGACGAGCGCCCATCTCCTGCTTAACACTCTTCAGTGCAGGTTGTCCGGCGCGGTGAAATTGCTCACAAAACCGCAATTTGGTTCGAGGGTCGCTTGCAATGCATAAGCAACTTCGTCTTCCGCGCCGCGCAATCCGTGACCCACGTCTCTGTTATCTCCTCGAAGTCGTAAATGGCGGGCGGCGCCGGGGAGGCTCTTTGTGCGCACCTAGGCCCCTCCAGACAACTGCGTATACACGATTTTATTTTTCGATTCATGGGCGCCATCTTGGACTGCTAAGTGAATGTTTTGCCGGTTTTCTATGTCGTAATATAAAAGGTCATGGTCATGAAATGTTGAATTTACCGACTCAAGCGTTTTTGTACGGGCCAGCTCACTGTAGTACTGTTTGTTTATGTGATAGGGATACAAAACTGCAACGTTATCAGTCCAAGATGGCGGCGCTTTGGCGCGAATCCGGAAAATGGTATACTAGAGCTGTGCACGGGCCGAATTTTCGAGCCCGCACCCGGCCAGGCCCGCTGGCTGCGTCGAAGGCCCGCCCGAGCCCGACGCTAGAGGGTTGTGAGCCCGCCCGGCCCGGCCCGACATACCAAAACGAAAGCCCGGGCCCGGCCCGGTACCGGCCTGACATTATGAAGGTTTTTAGAGGAGACAGGGCGTCGTTTTCTGATAATGTGGCAATTTATTCAACGTATCAAAGTGAAACATGACAGTCATTATATGCAACGATTACAAGTTGTCGTGTAAAAATAAGCTGTCCAATGATTCGGGCAAGTGCGGCGCTTCTGCGCATATCCCGGCGAACTGAAGGTCCGTTCGCTGCTCGCGCTGGTAGCCGCAATTGCCAATATCTTTTTCGCAAGGATAGTAAGCTTGAATATTTAGACTGTTTGTTCTTCCAGAAGTCTAGTACACCAGATGTGGAGAGAGGATTATTCCCGTGTATAGATAATCACAAAGCTCATCGTGTGTGACTTCACTCTCTCCCCTTGCGTTTAAAGTGGCTAAAGAAAAGGAGAAACGAGAAAGGAATGGGGGGGGGGGGGGGTAGTCGCGGAGAAGGCGCCACGTGGTGGAAAACAGTTTCAGCACAACGTCTATATTTTGGGTTTGATTCGGGCTTTGCATCGGGCACGGCCCGCCCAACAAAAAACTATGTGGCCCGAGCCCGGCCCTGGCCCGGAATGAGAAGACGTCGGCCCGCCCGAACCCGGCCCGCGGGCCGGGCCGGGCTCGGGCTTTCGGGCTACCCGAAGCCCGTGCACACCTCTAGTGTATACACACACGGGGAAACGGGCGCGCGTCCTTCAAACTTATGGTTCTTTTACCGCAAAGCGAAGAAACTGTCGGACCAAGCGAACAGTGGGGCGGCTGTGACGAACTCACTAAACAATCACAACACGTGTTATGCGCCCTGCTCACTGGCTCACTTAAGCTAAGGGTCGACTTGGTGAACTTAACTCACACTATGTCCAGGAAAAGCGACTGCTTCTGTCTTTTTTCTTTTTGTTTTTTTTTTTTGCTATGCTTCACCGTATACCATTCTTGCATTGCGGTGGGGCTGACTTATGTTTGCCCTTTTTCGTGAGATGGCTGTAAAGCGTTTGTTGCCGTTTTCTACGACGTATGCACGCGAGCATACTTTTTCTAGGCTTGCATAATTGAAAAGCAGGACATAGCTATAAACAGGTTGAACGTAGCTCCAGAGCGCACACCTTATTAACAAGCTGTTGAGATCGAATTTCGTGGGGCACGTTTAGATTGACCATTGTTTGCCAGGGAAAAATCAAAGGCACCTATTTCACACTGCGTGTTGCGTTAATTTATGACCTGCCCCCCACCCCCTTCCCTCTCAATGAAAGGGGCCCGTTATCACTTGCCGCAACCAAGGATGACGAATTACTCGCTACAATGACTCTTTGCCTAAGAGAATGCACACAAGTTTCATCTAAAAATGACAGATTTCCGTCAAATGACGAAGAGTTTGAAAGACTGTGTGCTATCCGCAGGCGAGCCGAAAGGAAAGTTTTATGCACGAAGTGTCTTGAAGACCTCCGAGCCTTACTGCCGAAGGACACAACGTCATATCCGACGCTACCTGGATAAACGTAGCTGGCAAAGATGGCGCGACTTTTGCCCCTCCACATTGGATGTTCGTCAACCTGTAGCCAAAATCTGGCGGGTATTTAGAGGCATGCGCAGGCCACTCCAACAGCTTCATCCTTTCGCCGCACCTCTCCCTGCACGAACGAAGATCCCTCGAAGAGCTCTCAGAAGGATACTGCGCACTACTATCAGCAACTTCAATGCCTTGGACCTCCTCCGCAGATAATCAGTCCGGCAACCCACAGACGGCAGTGCCTGCGTTAGACTTACCTTTCACAATCGAGGAATTGAACACTGCTATCGGTGAATCAAACAGGCACACATCACCCGGTCATGATGAAATAACCTATGAAGCAATCGCAAAGCTACCCCACGCTTCCCGACTACGACTCCTAGAATATTATAATTCTTCGTGGTTGTCTGGCGAGGTCCCCGCAGAGTGGAAGCTGGCGAAAATTGTGCCCATTTTGAAACCTAATAAGCAGCCAACAAGCTACGCCTCTTTTTCGGCCCATCGCCCTACTGAGTTGCGTTGGCAAGCTCATGGAGCGAATGATTCACAAACGACTGACATGGTTCCTAGAAAGCCGCAACGAATTTCCCCAAGAAATGAACGGGTTCCGTCAAGGCAGGTCAGCTATCGACAATGTCATCGCCCTTGTCTCTTCAGTTGAAGAGGATCTCTTCGCTGGTCGCATCCCGATAGCCGTCTTCCTTGACATCAAAGCAGCTTTCGACTCAGTCTTTCACCATGCCATTCTCGCAGCCATGGACAATCTTGGCCTCGGAGGAAAGCTATACAAGTGGATTGAGAGCTATCTAAAAGAGCGGAAAATATATATGAGCACTCCTAACGGTCCCACACAGTTCTATGCAGTAGAGAAGGGCGTACCCCAGGGTGCTGTGCTCAGTCCACTCCTTTTCAACCTCACCCTGATACACATAACAAGGACACTGCCGCGCGGAGTACACATCACGATTTACGCCGATGACATCTGTATTTGGAGCGCTTCACGTTCACGTTACATCACCAAACAGCGACTTCAAAAAGCTTTACGGAACCTCTCCACGTATTTGGCGCCCCGAGGTCTGCACCTTTCATCAGAAAAAAAGTACGGCCATAGCCTTCACGAGAAAGAAAATGAGCAAGTATCCGCTCCTCCTCGGTGGACGACCGCTGACCTATGTACGGTCTCAGAGATTTCTGGGAATCGTCATCGACAGAAATCTTTCCTGGTCTCCTCAGGTGAAGAAACTTCGAGATAGAATAGTAGCAGCATCGCAATTGTTCAAATTCATGGCTGGAACACGATGGGGATGTGCATGCCGTTCAATGGTACTGCTTGAGAAAGCATATATTGAAGGCACCTTGCGCTATTGCCTACCGGTGCTTCACCGATTATCACCTGCGAACAAGAGAACTTTAGAAGCCGCACGAAACAGCTGCCTACGAATATGTCTAGGGCTCCCGAAGAGCTCATCAGCATCGGGAACTGTCGCAGAAGCAGGATGTCTCCCGCTAGATGTCATCTCTACCCAAGAAACCATGCGTATTCATCTTCGACATATCTTACAAGGGAAGAAACATTTCCTGTACCGCGTCCATCTAACCAACAGCAATTCCGCATTCGGCCAAGCTGTGCAAATGCTTCCGCTTGCTCATATTACCCAGCCACAGAAGTTAATGCCTCCAACATTCCCTCCTTCGGACACTTTCGCCTCTAACTATAAAACAATTTGTACCTGGCATCAATGGAGCAAAGCGACTCATGTCACAGACTGCACTGCTGCAGACTACTCTCCTCAACATAGCCGAGAACTATGCAGAGCACTCTCATATTTATACTGACGCCTCAACCACTCAGGATACCTCCTCCTATGGCCTATATGTCCCCTCTACAAGACAAACACTATCTTATCGGCTACAGCGCAGGACCTCCTCAACGACAGCAGAACTTCATGGCATCAAAGAAGCTGTCCTCTATATCCTGCGCCAACCGCCGGACCGATGGGTAATTTTCACCGACTCCAAGGGAGCACTACAAATATTGTTCAACCTCCTGAAGAAAACTAATTCTCACCCAGTTTCATTCGACATAGCATACTTACACCACTTGGCTGTTACCACAGGTCACTTCATCACGTTTCAATGGATACCGGCTCATTGTGGTATTCTGGCCAATGAAAAAGCAGATGAAGCAGCACGCAAAGGTCTTCAACACCAAAATTATCGGCGAACATATTTCACCAAATCGGATGCTTCTCAGCTGGCCAGAAGATTTGCTTTTGAAGAAAATAAGAGGCTCTGGAACCTTCCGACACATCATTATGCCTTCCTCCACTCAATCGACCCGCATCTCAGAACAAGAGTCCCATTCAGAATTCCTCGACATCTGGAAACCCTATACCATCGTCTTCGTCTAAACACCGCCTATGGAAACAGCTTACGGTACCGCTTCGGTCAAGCAGCGAGTCCGTGTTGCGACAACTGTGGCTCCATCGAAACTGTGGAACATATTTTATTTGAGTGTCGTGCGTATGCCGATGAGCGTGCGCTCTATGAACATTACATGCAGTCATTAACCCAAAGAACTTTCTCATTTGACTGTGTATTGGGCCCTTTAGCCTGCCTCACGCTACAGAGGCGTGCGATGAAACTTTTATTCACGTATTTGGACAGCATCGGTCAGCTCGAGAAACTTTAGCTCTACCATGAAACCACGCAATGAGACTATCAACGCACGCTCCCGCCTAATAGACAAACAACGAGTCTGTTTTTTTTATCTTTTTATTCTATTTTAACATCTTATATCTTTTCCCCCTCCTCTCTCTCCCTCTTCCTACTTTCAGTCCCCCATCCCATTCCCCACGCAGAGTAGCAAGTCAGCGATTGCATATGCCGGCTAAATTCTCTGCTTTTCAATAAAGAGTTCTCTCTCTCCACCAGTCCGGAAGAGGTCCCCGAAACGTGGCTGAGATCCAATGCCCTCAGAAGTATATGGCGCGAAACTATCCGATCATTTGCCACGAGTTCAGCCCGTTGAACTACTACAGTTGCTTACAGTAACTAATAACTGGCATAGGAGTACGTGTCCGCAAGTGCGATTCCAGAATTCTCTTTCATTTTCGAGTATTTTTTGAGTTCTCACCCCTTCCTATCGCCCAAGACAACCTTCACGCACTGTTCAACAAGCGAGAACAGGTACTTCGAACGGGCATTTCGCATTCGACGAATTAATGCGACGGGTTTTACCATGGCACAGAATAAAAATTGGGGGGACCCTTAATCTTCGCCTTTAAGAGTAGAGCGCGATAGCGGTATCCTGTCCCGAGTGCCTACTTCATCCATTTAGTGCATACTTGCTATGCACCCATTACGTGGTGTTAAGGGAATACGCGCAGTAAAGGTGTGTGCCGTTTGTAATGGGTGGCCGGCTTTAAACTACGAAATTGTTATGATAGTCACATATTCTGACGCCCGATGGCAATGTACGGTTGTACCACGCAATATTCCTGGGATATTACATGTTATATTGCGACGCCTATATAAAGGACCCTTGCGTTTGCGAAGCATGAAAGTTGTTTTCACTGCATTTCCAAGCAGAGGAAGTTATTTTCACTGTATTTCCAAATGGTATTACACTCTGTTATAAAAAGTGCACAACAAGACTAATTGTAAATCGCACACTTTCGAATATAATAGAGTTAAATTCATCCGTACGTCAGGGATGTCCGCTCTCACCTTTGCTCTTTGCTATATACCTGGAACCACTATGTTTAAGTGTTCTTCTAAATTCAGGAATTAGAGGATACCGATATGAGGCTGAGGAAATTAAAGTTCTAGCATATGCCGACGACACTGCCTTCTTTTGCGTCGATAAACCCAGCGTTGAAGAAGCAGTAACCACTACTTTACGTTTCTGTGAAATCGCTGGCGCCAGCATAAACTTTGATAAAAGCAGCGGATTCTGGCTGGGCATGTGGGCTCAAACTCCGTCGGTGTTCTCTAACATCCATTGGAATGCGACTCCTATGCGGTATCTTGGTGTGCCTCTTGATAAACTATCGCAATAGCGGCCCACATTGGACATCCGCGATAACTACTATACGTCGAAAGGTGTCAACATGGCAAGGACGAGACTTTTCCATTTTTGCGGGAGAGCGAAAGCATGCAACATATTTCTTGCGTCAAAACTTATTTATGTTCTGCAGGTGTTGCACTGCTCACGTGTGCACATTCAAGCCTTTCACAGGATATTTGCTTCTTTTATTTGGTGCTCTTCATGGGAACCCATGAGAAGAGACAACCTTTTTCTTCCGCTTGGAAAGGGTGGCCTCAGCCTAGTTCATTTGTTCGGGCGACAGTTGGTATTGCGATTTTTTTTTACCTTAAGGACGTGCTTCACCCCTTTCTTTTAGCGGTTCTTCGAAACCGTCGTTGTTACCACCTTCCTTTCATTTATGTCACAACAAACGTTGCTAAAGAATCGCAGTTGTGGGGATTTCTAAAAGAAATTGTCGATACTGTCAACTTTTTGAAAGCCAGGTTTACTTTAGAGTATTTATATAACATTGACAGAACAACACTCACCGCTGCACTGTTGAACAGCCTTTTCCCTGAACCTATTTATCGACGGCCATATTCGCTTTTGTCTGGTCGTGATGTATTATTCCGTGTACGTAGAATGTGTACATCTCCAGCAGCTACAACGTTTTTCTTTAAGCTACACACCTCCACTTTACCCGTGAAGACATGGCTCAATGAAAAATCAATATATGTGCCCTGGACTGTAAATTGTAGACTCTGTAACCAACCTGAGACGATAGAGCACTGTTTCATTCATTGTCGTGACGCATTTTATTTTTGGGACATTCTAAAAAGAACAATCAGAAAAGACCTCCCTCTCACAGCTCATGGTATTAGGTTCCTCCCTTTCAAAAAGAGCCTCACTAATAATACGCCATATGATCTGTTTATGCTATTAGGACTTTATTCGCTGTGGAAAAGTCGCATGATTGACTGGCACGCTGAGCCACCACGATCGACGAGGTCTGTCTTCCGAGAAGAAGCTGCTCAAGTGCGCAGTGTTGTTGAAACCTTTGACCCCGTTCCGGAGTGGCTTGCACTTCTGGACGCTTGTGTGTGTTTGCCTGACTTTTGAAGTGCCTCCTATTGTTTGGAACAACGTAGGTGTTGTGCATGTTAAAACAATTTTTATGTGGCAAATTATGATGTGCGCAGTTCGCAACAATTGCAAGTAATGATTCCATGCATTAAAGAGAAAGAAAAAGCAGAGGCGTGGCTTTGTGGTAGAACACCTGCTTGCCACGCAGACGGCCCAGGGTTCGATCCTCACTCGGACCCGGAAAATTTTTATTATTTATTTTATTTGCATCTTTCTCGATTTTTCGGTCACGGACAAGATGATGATTTTTCGCTCAGAACCAACGACGCCGACACCGACGCCGACACCGACGCCGGAATTTCTGCAAAACGAGCTCTTTAACGGCTATCGCATTAATACAACGCAGTTAGTACATTGCGAAAAGCCCTAGTAGGCATAGATGCGAGTGTCTTTTATAACAGAATTTTGCCTTTAACAAAAGTGATGCACCTCACTAAAAGTGCAGGCGTAGGTTCCAATTTTACGGCGTTGCCTTACCGAGACGTGCGCTACAACACTGGGACATGCAATAAGGCTGTATTGAAAACGGATGTTTCAAACTGTTCATGCGACTGAACTGATACAGTAAACATGAATGCGTTTTTGAACAGCATTGCCGTTACTTGTATGCAATAAACTTCCCTGTGTTATTCATGTTTTATTGTGCTTTTTGTTTACCATGTAATGAACATATGTGTACCTATGTTTTTGTAACAAATTTTTTCGTGTCTGTGCATGTTCTGTTCTATTGAAATGTTACTGATGTCCATAGTCTGTGTAAATAAATTTCTCTAAACACAAGGCAATGATACACAATATGTCTGTAATCGGTTGGAACTAAATGGCATATCCGCCACCGAACCGCGGCGCGCCGACCCTTCGCCGGTGAAAGACAGTCGTGGTAACTGGTTTCCGCTCGAAACACGAATGTATTTTCTGGGCTAATTAAAATAATACG
>JALIZH010001844.1:0-11915 GCA_030522465.1 Rhipicephalus appendiculatus | reverse complement strand
GTGGGTCTAATCCATAGTGAAGGAGCAGCAGCGACAACAACAACAGAGTAGAAAAGAAGAGAAGAACGACGTGCAGTACTGGTTGACATTCGCCGCCCAGCTCATTGCGAATAAACCTCTCGTACAAACCCCCGTAACAGAGTGGTGGAGGTGCTGGGTACGTGAGCACCGAAAAAACGGAATCACTTCACTTTGACCCCCCGTCGGAGTCGTCGCCTGGCGGGACTTCCACCAGCCTCTGCAGGAGACATGCTGCCGGGAACTCAAACACTGAGGTCAGCGGCCCCGCCGCAACTCTACAAAGAGCCACCCTGCTTTGCCGGGACTGCCGCTGAGGACGTCGACGAGTGGTTAAAGCAGTACAAAAGGGTGAGCAAGCTTAACGGCTGGGACTCAGCAGCTCAGCTGTCACATGTAGTACTCTCGCTCACGAATACTGCTCTCCTATGGTACGACAACCACGAAGACATGCTCACGACATGGGCCATATTTGAAGAGGAATTGAAAAAAATGCTTTGGGGATTCAATCACGAAGAAGAAGCGAGCCGAACAGACTCTGTCCCAAAGGGCCCAGCTCCCCTGACGAGACATGTACCATGTACATCGAAGAGATCTTTAAGCTGTGCAGACTTGTGAGCCCAAGCATGTCCGAAGAAGATAAGGTGGGGCATCTTCTTAAAGGCATAGCCGAAGATGTCTATCAGTTTCTCATCGCGAAAGAAAACCTGACATCTGTGAACGCCGTAATGCAGCACTGCCGCACGTTCGAAGCACTGAAGATGCGTCGTATAGCACCGAAATTCGGACGCCTGTCTAATGTACCGACAGTGGCCAGCGTTGACGCTAGTGCACCATTCGACCTTTCGTCAATGATACGGCAGATTGTACGGGAGGAAGTGGTCCGTTGCCACGAAATCAGACGTTTTGGTGGGGATGACTCCCGAAGCAATGAGCCCAGACTACCGCCTATGTCATGGCAACCGTCCGTTTACGCAGCAAACGTGGACACTTACCAAGCCGGGCCCCAGTCAGAACCCGCAGGCCGACCTCGCTCGAACAGCGAGCAGCAGCGCCGCAACACTTTCCCGACGCCACGCTTCCACCCTACGTATTCACCGCCGAGGATATACACGAACCACGATGGTCAGGACGGATATCCAGTGCCTGCTGATGGAAATGAGGGGTTTCAGCAGCATCGCTCATTTCGGCCTCCTCCCCGCGTGTGCTACAGCTGTGGTCTCCCAGGCCACATCTCCAGGTTTTGCGACCGTCCACGACCATTCCGACGAGAGCCCCCACCAGCATCCTACCAGACTAGTTCTGGGCACTTCACCACGTCATGGCCAACACGTCCACCTGCTAGTCATCGACTCCGGCAAGGTAACTTCCGGAACCCGTCGCCAGCCTCTGACCGCAGCTTAACGCCTCCGCCTGCCCGACGTGCTCCGCAGTCCCCGTCGCCACGGCGTCGCTTCCCATCACCACCTCCGGAAAACTAGGCAGTGCGGCCGATGGGGGGTGAGGTCGCTGGATACTGTACGCTGCCAAACGATATGCCTCCGACAGCCTTCATGCTGAAAAACAAAGTTAATGTGTGTGTGGATGGTGTGCCTACTATGGCTCTTGTAGATACTGGTGCAACGATTTCGGTGATGAGTCTTAGTTTTAAAGCTCTGCTCGGACAAAAAGTTATGTTTGACTGGAACAATACATCGACGTTTCGTAGCGTTAGTGGTGACACGTTGTGCCCGGTTGGTGTTTGCACTGCTGACGTTTCTTTGTGTGGCAGAGTATTCTGTACTGAATTCGCCGTTATTCCGCGATCTACGCACGATGTTATTTTAGGCATAGACTTCTTGCGGGAGTGTGGTGCAAATGTTGACTGTCGAAGTGGGGAGCTGTCGGTACGCGATGAAGTTATGACCGGACTCATGGAGAGCTTGCCACACCGCCATGAGAGTGCCTTTTGTGTCGCTGAGGATATCGTCGTGCCCGCACATAGTAGCATCTGCGTCCCGGTCATTTGCTCTGGCACTGCTCCTACAACATTTGATGCCGCAACGGAACCCCTTCACTCGGCCTGTGTAAAAAGAATGTGTTGGTGCCGCATTGCTTAGTGTCAGTCGTGGAAGGACGTTCCGGGTTATGGACGATGAATTACACGGGCCAGTCCATACTTCTACCGGCAGGCATGAAGCTCGCGCTATTCAAGGAAGAAACACCGACTTTCCTGGCTGTACTCGAGGCTGCTGCAGACGAGTCCCTCCATTCCTGCCCTTCGGACTCCAAACTACTTCGGATGGTAAGCAAGTCACTAAGCACGACCGAGCGCCACACGTTACTGGGTGTTTTATCGAAGCACGCGCAGGTGTTCGACTTCTCGCAAAACGATAAGACTCCCCCCTATACCGACGTCTCGAGTCCGCCATCGTATAAATACAGGGTCAGCACACCCTATACGACAGAAGCCATACCGCGTGTCACCCGACGAACGTAAGACAATTGGCGAGCAAGTTGAAGAAATGCTGCAGAAGGGAGTAATTCAGGAGTCCGCCAGCCCTTGGGCTGCACCTGTCATTCTCGTCAAAAAGAAAGATGGCAGTTGGCGATTTTGTGTGGATTACCGGCGGCTCAACAGCATTACTAAGAAAGATGTCTACCCGCTGCCGCGTATAGACGATGCTTTAGACTGTCTTCATTCGGCTTCTTACTTTTCTTCTGTTGACTTGAGATCCGGCTACTGGCAAATCCCGATGCATGACGAAGGCAAAGAAAAAACAGCGTTCGTAACGCCCGATGGACTTTTTGAATTTAACGTTATGCCATTCGGCTTGTGTAACGCGCCCGCCACCTTCGAACGCTTCATGGACACCATTCTACGAGGTTTAAAATGGGAGATATGCATGTGCTATCTCGACGACGTTATCATCTTTGGTCGAACCTTTGACGAGCACAACGCGCGTCTCGACACTGTCCTGAGCTGCATACGGAAGGCTTGTCTTGTGTTTAACTCCAAAAAGTGTCATTTCGGTGAACGCCAAGCTTTGGTGTTGGGGCATCTCGTGGACAAAGACGGCGTGAGACCCGACCCTGCAAAAACGGAGGCTGTTGAAGCATTTGAGCCACCTAAGTCTATCAAAGAACTTCGCAGCTTTTTGGGGCTATGCTCCTACTTTAGGCGATTCATTGCTCGCTTTGCTGATGTCGCGTATCCTTTGACGAACCTCCTGCACAAGAACACCCAATTTGAGTGGACGCCGGAGTGTTCTGCTTCCTTTCGACAACTGAAGTTTCTGCTGACGTCACAGCCAATTCTCCGACACTTCAATCCCTCAGCGCCAACAGAGGTCCACACAGATGCGAGTGGTGTAGGTCTTGGTGCCGTCCTTGTTCAGCGCATAGACAACAAAGAACATGTCATCGCATATGCAAGTCGGTCGTTAAGCAAACCCGAACGTAACTACACGGTTACTGAACAGGAATGTCTCGCTGTTATTTTCGCCGTGCAACGGTTTCGGTCGTACCTGTATGGGCGTGAGTTCACTATCGTCACCGACCATCACTCTCTATGCTGGCTCGTGAATCTTCGTGATCCGTCGGGACGCCTTGCACGATGGGCCTTACGTCTGCAAGAGTACAGCTTCACCGTCTCCTACAAGAGCGGGCGACGGCATGCTGATGCCGATTGCCTTTCCAGAATGCCTCTGCGTGCAACGGAATGCGACGCTGACAGTTTTGACCATTTAATTGCAACTGTACATCGGGATTTCCCAAGTGTCGCAGCCTTCGCAAAAAGAACAGCGTGAAGATCCGAGTTTAGGGCCACTTTTCTCTGCCGCGAAAGAGTCAACAGCGTGCCATTTTTGTGTTCGAGATGGGTTGCTGTACAAGAAGAATTTCTCCGCGACAGGTGCACAGTTTCTTCTCGTGGTGCCAGAAGCCCTTCGCTCGTCTGTTTTGCGCGTCGTGCACGATGACCCAACTTCAGGTCACCTAGGATCCACGCGGACACTTCATCGTGCCAAAGAAAGGTTTTACTGGCCTCAAATGCGCAAGACAACGGAGACGTACGTAGCCAGTTGTGCCGAGTGCCAAAGCCACAAGAGACCTACTACTTCTCCAGTCGGTTACCTAAAGCCCGTGGTGCCACCCAGCTCACCTTTTGAACAGGTAGGCATCGACCTGATAGGACCGTTCCCACGTTCATCCAAAGGCAACCGTTGGATTATAGTATGCGCCGACTACATGACTCGGTTCTGCGAGACGGCGGCGCTACCCTCTGCAACTGCAACCGAAGTATCACAGTTTGTACTGCATTCGATAATACTTCGTCATGGTCCTCCTCGCGTGATCATTAGTGATCGTGGCCGTCAGTTTACAGCTGATATTGTTGAAGAACTCCTACGTCTGTGTGCCTCAAACCTGCGACATTCGACGCCCTATCACCCTCAGACCAATGGCTTGACTGAGCGTACGAATAGAACCCTGGTGAACATGATATCCATGTACGTTAGCTCGGACCACAAAAACTGGGACGAAGTGCTGCCGTTTGTCACGTACGCATATAATACCGCGCAGCATGAGACCACTGGATACAGCCCGTTTTTCCTTCTTTACGCTCGCCCACCGCGATACACTTTAGACACTATCTTTGCTTTCTGTAGTCACAACGACGCTTGTATCGCGGAAACGCTGTGCCGGGCGGAGGAGGCTCGGCGCCTCGCCCGATTGCGCACTCCGGCTTCACAGGAGCACTATAAATCCCGGTATGACAGTCGACACCGTCAGGTCACCTACAATCCCGGTGACCTAGTGTGGCTATGGACTCCGGTACGGAAACGTGGACTGTGTCAAAAACTGCTCGCTGACTACGTTGGACCGTTCGTTGTGATAGAGCGTCTTAGTGAGCTGAACTATAGGATTGCACGCCTCACTGCCAGTGGAAGACGGTCATCCAAGACCGAAGTCACGCATATAGCACGCCTGAAGCCTTTTACACAGCGACGCCCTAACTAACTTCTCGCCCGGAGGGCTTCGTCTGCAAGAGGAGCAATGTTAGTGGGTCTAATCCATAGTGAAGGAGCAGCAGAGACAACAACAACAGAGTAGAAAAGAAGAGAAGAACGACGTGCAGTACTGGTTGACATTCGCCGCCCAGCTCATTGCGAATAAACCTCTCGTACAAACCCCGTAACAATATTCTTCAACGTGGCGTAATACAACCTCCAAACAGCCCTTGGGCCTCTCTGGTAGTACTGGTGAAAAAAAGGACGGCAGCATCAAATTCTGCGTTGATTATAGGCGTCTTAATAAAATCACGTGCAAAGATGTTTATCCGCTGGCCAGAATCGATGATGCTCTCGACTGCCTGCAAGAAGCGGAGTTCTTTTCTTCTATAGACCTTCGATCGAGCTACTGGCAGATACCTATGAATGAAGTCGACCGCTTCAAGGCGGCGTTTGTAACTCCTGACGGATTGTACGAGTTCAACGCGATGCCGTTCGGCCTCTGTAATGCGCCTGCCACCTTCGAATGTCTCATGGACAACGTCCTCAGAAGCCTGAAATGGAACACATGCCTGTGCTATTTCGATGACGTCGTCGTTTTTTCGTAGGACTGCGACTCCCACCTCAGCCGCCTCGAAAGTGTCCTCACTTGTCTTGCGGACGCTAGACTGCAGCTGAATTCGAAGAAGTGTCATTTGGCCGCCCGCCAGCTCACCATCTTAGGACATGTTTTAGCTAGTATGGTGTCCGTCCTGATCCTTCCAAGCATCGCGCTGTCGCCGACTTCCCCAGGACGTCTACACTAAAAGAACTACGTAGCTGCAGCGGCCTCTGCTCATACTTTCGCCGTTTTGTGCACAATTTCGCCACCATAATCGCCCCCCTGACACAGCTACTTGCCGACAACCAAGACATATCGGCGTGGTCTCCCGCATGCGACAAAGGATTCGCCTCTTTACGCCAACTTCTGACATCCCCACCTACCCTAGGCCACTTTGACCCGGACGCTCCAACCTAAATCCATAGGGACGCTAGCGGAGTAGGCATCGGCGCTATTCTTTCCCCAGCGCAAATCTGGGTTCGATGAGTATGTCTTTTCCTACGCTAGCCGCACCCTCACTTAAACGGAAAGAACTACTCAGTCACGGAAAAACAATGCCTTGCCATCATTTGGGCAATCACGAAATTCCGACCTTACGTATATGGCCGCCCATTCGATGTCGTGGCTGATCACCACGCCTTGTGTTGGTTGTCGTCGTTAAAAGATCCATCTGGTCGCCTAGCTCATTGGGCGCTGCGTCTTCAAGATTATGACATCCGTGTAGTCTATCGGTCAGGCCGTAAGCATTCGGACGCCGACGCCCTCTCTCGCTCGTCACTTCCCCATGAGTATGTTACTGCGTCGCTTTTCGGCTGCGAATGTTCTTCACTTGAGCATGCCGACATGTCCTCTGAGCAACGCCAAGATCCGTGGATAGCGTCTCTTATAGTGTACCTGTCTCAGCCGTCTCCACGTACCGCCAACCGCTCACTTCGACGAACTGCTCGCCACTTTGCAATCCATGACGGCCTTCTGTACCGTCGAAACTGCTTACCTGATGGCCGTAATGGTTGCTGGTAATCCCTCGCCATCTACGTTCCGACGTCTGTGCCTCCTTCCACGCGGATCCGCAATGCGCCCATGCTGGTGTGGTGAAGACATATGTCCGCCTCCGGATTCGATACTACTGGCGCGGAATGTACCGCTTTGTTCGGCAGTACGTCTGTCATGTTCCATGTGCCAACGCCGGAAGAGCTCTCCTCACACGACCACAGGGCAACCCCAACCACTGCCTTGTCCATCTCGGCCTTTCGACCGCATCGGTATCGACTTGTACGGTCCCCTACCGTACACACCAAGTGGAAACCGCTGGGTCATCGTAGCCGTGGACCACCTTACGCGCTACGCTGAAACTTGAGCGCTTCCAGAGGCCACCGCGCGTGAAGTCGGCTTGTTCACTCTCCGGAACCTCGTTCTTCGGCATGGCGTGCCCCGCGAGCTACTCAGTGACCGCGGGTGTTCCTTCTTGTCCAAAGCCGTAAAAAGCCGTCCTCCGCGAATGCAACATCGTGCATCGAACTACTACCGCATATCACCCCAAACCAACCAGATGACCGAGCGCTTTAATCGCACGCTAGGTGACATGCTCTCCATGTATGTTTCCGATGACCACACAAATTGGGACCGCATACTGCCATTCGTTACGTATGCTTATAACAGCGCCATTCAATCTACTACTGGATTCTCCCGCTCCTTCCTTCTTTATGGTCGGGAACCTTCCTCGTTCTTGGACACTGTCATTCTGTACCGCCCAGACCCTTCAGAATCGACGACTCTAGCCGAAGCTGCCGCTTATGCCGAAGAATGTCGGCAGCTCGCACGTTCGCTTACCACGCACGATCAGGTTCGCCAGAAGCACTCTCATGTCCGAAGCTTGCCTCCTTCGTCATACCCTCCTGGAACAATCGTGTGGCTCTGCGTGCCCTCATCTGCTCCCGGCCTTTCCTCAAAGTTCATGCCTAAGTATGATGGTCCTTACCGGGTCCTGCGCCAGACGTCCGCAGTTAACTACGTTATGAGCCTCTTCAGCAAGCTACAGATCAACGGTGACGTGGGCGCGAGACTGTGCACGTCTACAGATTGAAACCTCACTACGACCCACCAGTCCTTCCTCTGCCATAGGTAGCCAGGACGGCTCCTTTTTCACCGGGGAGTGATTGTAGTGACAAATACGGTCATTGATAGAGGAACGACGAAGAAGATGGTTGGTGTGGTTGATGCTCGTGCTGGTTCAGCTGAGGCCACTGACTGCTGCCTCGTCGCTGGTCGTGATTAAAAAGTTTCCTAACCTCGGCTACTAAACGCATTCTGTCAGAATGAATGAATAATGCTTGCAACTTTTCTTGAAGTATTCCATAGCTGTTGTTGTGGCGTAAGTCTCCAACAGGGATACAGGAAACAGTCTTACATTTTTGTAGTAATGCTCGATCCGTCGGTAAGTACACCCAGTTAACATATGTTGAACATACCTGTGATGTACCCGCATACTATATAGGGAATTTTTCTTCGAAAATGCTTCGTTACTTGTGTGACACCATTGAGAAGCACCTGGAACATAGTTCTAAAGCCACTAATTGAAAATGTGCCTGTAACTAATAGAGGGATAAAACTACGTCCCCAATCGCAGCAGCCTGGTGCTGTACACAGCCACTCTATGGATCACAAGTAATGCAAATGAGTTCTGCGGAATCCCGCAAGGTGGCGGAAGGTTTAAGAAAGGGAAAATAGACAACCACCCGTTTGTAGAATGAAGCCACGCGTAAACCTTTGAGATGTCGCCACGCAACTACACTTATGGGATGACCCCTACTCGTGTAAAACGCGAGTAAATAAGCCTTTAAGAGCACTTGAGCGAGTTACTCAGGACAGCGTTAGTGGTATGGAGTCGTCAAATGCCTCTCTGGCTGTTCATGGCATATGTCTACTTCGGCAACGGCTAGAGATTGTATTTGTGTGTTAAAAATATTATCATACAAGACCTTGTTGCTTCGACATATGTAAGGTATAGAATAGTTATTATCAGTAATGAGTGGCTCAGGTATGCTCACCGACGTCTCAGTGGGTAGGTTTGTCTTTTTCTAACATGAGGTGTTATCCTTAGCACTTCTGTGCTAAAGGTTGTAAGCTGTTGACGTCAAGTGGCATGGTGCTGCTTAGGTACTCCCTATCTCGGGAAAAAGAATGGAAAGGCATCCTGCATAATCATTTCGCGCTTGCGAGAATCCTAGTAGGGGAAGGAAGATTTGTTTTAAAAAGGCCAAAAGGTGACTGGGCCTTAAAGTTTAAGAAACACAGGGGTAAAAAAAGAAAAGAAGTGGCTGTCAAAAATAAGGAAGAAAAATATACTTAAAACAATTAAATTTAAGTGCAAAACCTTTCTGTCACCTGCCTCCGGTCCAAATTTTTCCATTCTTCTCTCGTTCACGATTATTTCAGATTTTTTCTCGCATTTCACGATGCATTCTTTCTTTTTCTTCCTCTGCTATTCTTCGGCTCTAACAATCTGTCGACTTTTAATTTTTTGTTAATTAAGAGCCTAGTTTCTTTATTGCACCGCTACATGGCGCGACATGACTGTGGGGGTCAGTTCCTTCTTTTTTCAAGCGAAAAGTATTCCCTACGGCACCACGTGACGGGACGTCAATGACTGACTTGCGTCAGAACTAACACTTCAAGGACGACAAGGTGCGGTCGAGTTAGCCTACCTATGAAGAAGCGAACTGCCTATCTGAGGCAACTATCCTGTTCATACAACCTATATTGCACAATGTGTTTAGATCTGTCGGCTGCAACCCTTTCACTGTACAGTAGGGGCGTAGCCCGTGGCGGTGAAGGGGGGAGGGCTTATGGGTCTTCAGCCCCTTCCCCTCTCCAAAATGTTTTCATATTGTCA
Source organism: Rhipicephalus appendiculatus (assembly GCA_030522465.1). NCBI lineage: Eukaryota > Metazoa > Arthropoda > Arachnida > Ixodida > Ixodidae > Rhipicephalus > Rhipicephalus appendiculatus. The sequence continues at coordinate 2,416 of JALIZH010001844.1, read as the reverse complement.
TACATCGTCGACCAAAAGAGCTATTTGCGCCGGAACTGTACTGGATGTCTTCTAGAATTCCTTTTCTCAATACAAAACACACCGGTGAGAACATTGCTCACCCCTGGCGGAACTGTATCCGACTACGCATCGCATCATGCCGTAAGAAATACTTTGCAAACAGAAGCGCAGTGCCACGGATTCCCATTTTGCGACGCAGCGAGGCGCTGATCAACGGGCTCCGCTCTCCCACGTTGAGCCGTGTTGCGAAGGAGCAACTATTGTGGACGGCCGGTTGCTCGCGAATTTGTTTCTACCTGTTGCGTTAAATCGGAGTAAAAGCTTTGCAATTATGAATTCACCTGGCTTTTGGAACATTTTTTCTTTTTTGCGGATTAAGCTGTAGAAACGGTAGTGCCAATACACTTGCGGCGCGGACGTCTTGAATACGAAAGGATTATATCTTTATTTTACTGCTCACCGCCGACGTGTCGTTCTATTGCACCTCTCCGGGAAGCGAAGAGTAGTGTTGGACAGATACGACCATCTTGTTACCTAAAACGATGAAATCCCATGTGTCACGCGTGCTGGGAACTACGACATCTGTATCTATAGTGCAGGGCGCAGAATGCGTATATAATTGCATGTGCAAGATGCGTATAAAACAACTCTTTAGACGACGAAGACGCGAGGTAACTCCAGCTCCGCCACTCGCCTCTAATTAAAAGGGGGGCTCGGCAAAAGTATTTTAGGGCGGTGTTTGGAGACTACGAGGTGCGTGTGATTGGAAACATGTCGAGGGGCCCTTCTGCCCCAGGTATAGAATCTGGGGGAGATGAAAAGTAATTAAGCGAATAAAATAAAATAAAGTTAATTAAACTGAAGTTTTGAAGATATCTGGCTATGGAACTGATTTTTTGAACCGCTCAACGAAAATAGGTGGTGGAGTGTCGTTAATGACTAGGAATTCCATAAAATGTTCTCTGACGCAAGAATTTTCCCGCATCACTGATGATTATGAAGTTCTGACTGTACAAAGTGACAGTTCCGTTATTGGTGTTTTATATCGCCCTCCTATCGGAAATAAGACAAATTTCCTAGAATTCCTATATTCATACTTATGTTGGGCTGGTGACAGTGGTTGTAAGCTAGTCCTTGCAGGCGATTTGAATATCGATCTTGCTAGATCGTCGCAGTCGCAGTTAGAGCTGTTTCATCAATTGAATTCAATGGCTTTGCTAATGTAATCACCACTCCAACTTGCATTGAAAAAAGAAAAACAACGCAACATTACTCGACGTGTTCATAACTAACATAGAAGCTACGAATTCTTTATCTAGCGTACAGAGCGCACCCATTAGTGACCATCTTACATATTTATGGTGATAAACGAAAGAACGTGTCATGCACAGTCGCAAAAAAAAACAATCAGTAGTTATTAAACATATTAATGAGCACACATTGGCCGCATTTCGCAATGAGATATTATTGACTGATTGGCCAGACGTTATTCGTGAGCAGGAACCCGATCTTGCCTATAACGCTTTCCAAAAAAAAAAAAATAACAAGAGTTTACAAAAGATGTTTTCCATACAAAGAACTGAGGCTTGCGCGCAGAGCTAAGAAACATTGGGTGACTAAAGCTTGCATGAAGGAAATAAAACGTAAAATTAAATTATTAGAACACTTTATGAAAAATGAAAATGAAAACACGCTAAAACGTTTCAAAGACGAAATAAACAAATTTAACAGTTTGCTGCGCCACGAAAAGCGAAAGTACGTATACAGCGCCTTCAACAATGATGTAATGAACAAATCGGAGCTAGCTTGGTCAAGAATAAATGAGTTTCTTGGCCATAACGGTAACAACTTCAGGCCCACTGAGCTTGTGGTGAATGGAGACACTAATCGCCATGCTGATTTAGCTAACGTATTCAATGATTGTTTTGTGTCCTTAACAAAACAAGCGCACAATCCAGCTTGTACTAGATATTTATCGGACAGTACCCCTGAGAGTGCGTTTTTGGCGCCGACAGCAGCCAGCGAAATTGCTCACGCTTTCTCGTATGTAAAAAGCAGCACATGTTGTGACACATACGATATCCAGATTAAACCCATTAAACACGTGCTAGATCTCATTGCTGATATATTGGAACATATCTTCAACCTCATATTTTCAACTGGAATCTTTCCACAAAAAAACTACAAGTGGCGAAAGTAATCGTGTTGTACAAGGGAGGGGATAAGAATTCGCTTAACAATTACAGGCCTATATCTGTACTGCCAGTAATATCAAAAAGGTTTAGAAAAACTGATTCAAAATGTATGGTTTCTTTTTTAGATAAGCACCGTATCATCACTTCATCCCAATTTGGTTTCACGAAAGGCAGCACAACCGAGCATGCTCTCCTAGCACAAAAGGAATTCATATTAGATG
>JALIZH010001843.1:0-18744 GCA_030522465.1 Rhipicephalus appendiculatus | reverse complement strand
ATTGCAGTACTCACCATTGAGAGGTTAATCACTCCGACCTCATAGCGATCACTAGTGATAAGTTCAGGTCAATGATCTCGTACATTTCTGGAACATTGCATCACGGGTATCAAACGAAAGGTGATGGAAAGGGTGATATAATTATTGTGTGTAAAATATGGTACGACTGAGTCACTAGTGATCAGAAGTCACTTCGTTTCTTGTAGCAGTACCGGTTATAACTCGAATGTGTTCTCATTGGTATCAAACAAATTATTTGTCATAATATCAGCAATGCAGTAGTGATCGCTAATCACCGTGACATATACGCGATCACTAGTGATATGTTCTGACCATACCCAGCATTTCGGGACATCGCTTTTAGTTCACCGTTTTTCACACCACGTGGCGTACAGACCTTCAACTTTCAAAACTGGCGCGATAACGCATGGCGCGCAGCAGACAAAGTGGCCATACATAAAAAAAAAAAAAAACAACAACGAAGCAGCTCGATGTCGACTATCGCCACTGAGAGCGAACCGTGATCGCTGACTGATAAGCGCAAGTCGTGTACGACGAGCGGTCGGTTGGTTGCTCGATCGTGAATCAAGTATTTTTTTTTTTAGTGAATCCGCGCGCACAAGTCACTTGGCTGCGCTTGACAAACTCGTATTTCGAAAGGGCGTGCTGCCCTTCCTCTCGTCCTTTTCAATATATTTCGTGCGGTTGTATAGTTGTCGGCCCCACTGGTTTCTTGAAGAAAGTTAGGACGTCCTTTTGTCGCGGCCGTTTTTGTAATCTGTGAAAGCTAATTTCGAGAAAATAATATCAGCCTATGAGATGGCGATGACGCTTTGAGAATATGTAGAGACAGGCTTTACGTAGCTAATATTTGTTGGCGTCACTTAACAAGTGAATTTTTTCGCGCTATAGAGTGAAGGCAACGTGCCGTGCCGTATTCGCTGCCAGTGATAATCTTTTTTAAGAGCTCAAAACGTAGCAGAAATAAAGACCTAAATTCATTACAGGGACGAAATTGCTGAATTATTTTCCAAATTTAAGCATTTTAAGAAAGACGCCTTAATTTAAACAACGCTCTTAACGTTTCTAGGGCACATAATAAAAGACGTCCGAAATGTATTTCATTGTACATGACATGCTATACAGCTCGTCTTCCCCCTCTTTGCTGACTGTTCGTGAAAGCGTAATGAAACCAATTATATTCACATATGCGACCGTCCGCTGTGGTGATGTAGTGGTTACAGTGCTCGGGTTCTGACCCGAAAGCCGCGTGTTCGACCCCGTCCGCAGAGGTCACATTTCGATGGAGGCGAAATGGAGGAAGCGCGTATACTGTGCGATGTCACAGCACGTTAAAGAACACCACATGTTCGAAATTTCCGGAGCCCTCCACAATGGCGTCCTTCATAATCATATCGTGGTTTTGTGACGTAAAACCCCCGATGATATTTGGATGTACGTACATAACCGCAAAGCACACCTCTTTGTTTCACTGGCTATGCGGTCTGCACAACGGCATCAGGTCTTGGTTAGAGACCCGATTATTTTGGCCAGTTTTATTTAGAACGAAGAACGCGTACAAGCGAGTTTGAAGATAGCTCTCGTCTGGTTTCCTTGCTGCTACTATAGTGTAATTGTTTCTTTGCACGTATTGCTCAAGAACAGCGTGGCAATATTTTTACATGGTGATGTTTCTTAAAAGGTCCCTCGGTAGGACCTATTTATTACTTGCTTGACGCGCTTATTGGCGAGTTTTTAAATCAACCACTCATTGGTGCAATTAAATGTTTGACGCTAGTGCCATTCTACGCTTCTGGGACGCAACACAACACACGTTAAGGGGCCTTCTCACACTACATGACATTATCATAGTTTCTTTTTTTTTTTTTCGAACAGTTTCAAGCACCGGCGTGGCTGTGTTGTAGAACACCTGTTTTCCGTGCAGAAGTACTGGGTTCAATTTACGCGCGAGCTATTAATATTGTTCATTTATTTGCAGCTACCTCGACCTTTCGCCCACGGGCAATGCTTTTTTTTCACTCACAACGAAGACGCCGACACCAGCGTCGGCACCGGATTTTTCGCTACAGATAACTTTTTTGTGGAATACTTAGCCACCAATGAAATCACGCGCTGCTCCAAAAACGCGGGGTTGGTGTAATATCAGTATACTATAGCATGCCTCGTTCACATTAGGGACGCCTCTGATAAGACAACTACTCAATTTTTTCAAAGAAAATTTGTGCCTCACATAATAATAATAATAATAATAATAATAATAATAATAATAATAATAATAATAATAATAATAATAATAATAATAACAAATATATTATTCTCATATGAGTATTGTGTTACTGTTGTTGTTGTTGAAGAGTTTATTGTTTCACATTTGTTTTCACGGATGGATCTACAATAGATGAAAGCTCGTCTGCGGCTTTTCATATACCGGTATATAAAATAGAAAGAGATTTCCGACTTTCTCGAAAGACATCGTCTACAGCAGCGGAGCTTGTTGCAATATTACAAGCCTCAAAATTCATTGTTGAAAGCCAGCAAAGGCAAAACTGGGTAATATATTCTGACTCCAAAGGAGCCCTACAAATGATTAAGGATTTTTATTTTCATATAGATGATAGCATAATATATGAAATTTAAAAAACAATTACCATCGGTTATCTGGACGGCCATGAGATATGTTTTCAGTGGCTTCCAAGTCACGTAGGAGTGATGGGAAACGAAAATGCTGACAAATTAGCCACTGCAGCACACAAAAAAGTTCACTTGACACCAGTGCCCGTTTATTTCTCAGAAAGCAAGAAGGTTCTTTCCGAACTGCGCCACAAATTGTGCAAGAACGCTTGATTTGACGAAAATACAAAGTCTTCACTCTTATATCAAATAGATCCGTCTCTCCGATTTACACCTAATCAAAAGATTGATAGACCATTTGACACACTACTGCACCGTCTACTATTAGGTGTTGCATACACACCTCACTTCTTATGCCGCATAAAAACAAGAACGTCCCCGCACTGCGACCACTGTGATCATGTCGATGCGTCAGAGGAGCATATCACTATTGAATGTCCGCGAATTGACGAACAACGCGCTCAACTGAGTGATCGATTGAACCGCCTCGACAGACGACCATTTACGATTGGAAAAGTACTTGGACCATGGCCACATCCCGATAATCAAAGGCGCGCAGTGAGCGCCCTCCGTGATTTTTTAATGGACACAAATTTAATTAACTGTCTTTAGTTCTTATTAAACCTTGCCACTATTTGTTCGGACTCTATCCGCGATGTGATCGCGATATATGAACTGGACTACGCCCATATATACTGTGCTCATTCATTCGTTATAAGCCCTATAGTGTATATATGTACCAAGTGACTCTGATTATTTTTTTCTTCTTTTATTCTTAATTTTTCGTATTTTTATGTTTATCTTGTACATTACTGTCATGATGTTGGGATAGCCTGCTCCAACGTAGCCTACCTTCCGATATTTTGTCAGATATATATAAAAAAAAAAGTTTATTGAACTCTGCCGTAGGGATCGGCCAGCAGCTTGACCAACGACTCAAATCAACGGATCTTGCGGGCGAACGAGAAGCGCCATCGAGCAATGCGCGGTATACAGACAGACCTGCGATGTCGGAGGAGATGATGACCCACTATAACGTTCGTTGTTCTTCACTCTATTATTATTATTATTATTATTATTATTATTATTATTATTATTATTATTATTATTATTATTATTATTATATAAACGACAAACAGTGAGTAGTTGTCTTATAAAGGGCGTCACTAGCGTAAACGAGGCATGTTACTATTGATATTACACCAAGCGCACGTTTTCGAACAGCGCGTGATTTCATTGTTGGCTAAGTATTGTTAGCGAAAATAAACGTCTTCCGGGGGCCAGAATTTGAGATAGATGCAAATAAATAGACAATATGAATGTTCGGCTCGAGAGGAAATCTAATCCAAGACTTCGCACGGAAAACAGGTGTTCTACACTGTTTCGATAAAAAAGCACTATAATAATGTCTTGTAGTTCGAGGATCCCCCCTTCACACATGTAATATTGCGTGGCAGAAGTGTAGAATCGCACCAGCGTCGTACATTTGAATTGCACAGTGAGTGGCTGCTGTGACAACCGACCGATTCCCAAGTGCACAGGAATAAGTAATCAAACCGGCAGACGGCTGGAGGCGACGGGCCATGCCTGACGTTACTGACTGACTTTTTAAATAAAGTTTTCTCTCTCTCTCTTTCTTATTATCAGCAACACCATCAACAAAGAGTGCAGCTACGCATTTGCGCTTGTAGCCTTCCGGATCGAAGAAAAAAGAATTATGTCCTAGCGAGCATTTTGCATGCTGTACTTACAAAAGGCACTGTAGGACAGTTTGAAACAATATATATGTTACGAGCACAGACGTACCTTTCCCTGCGGCAGGGTGGATGTGTCCGCCGAGAAATTAAGCGAGGCTAGCGACTGTGAAGGTGAAGTGAACGAAGCTCGATTGCGCTAACGCGTTCTCCTCTTAAATTCTTTAATTGGTTTATGCGCGCTTCGAAAATTTCCTTACAGGTTATACGCGGAGGATAAAACGTTATGTCAGTGCACGGATATATGAATGTTGCTCAATGTCTTGAATAATAAATAGCGCAGGAACTAACGAATTATGTTGAGCGATAACGGTGGTTTAGCGAAATTAGTTTCAGTAGCCTTGCGTCATCTCTAAAGGGAATCGAGTGCCCGAGCCTCCGTGTCCCGAGTTTATCAGGGGACGCCCTTGCACTTTGCAAAAGAATAACTCTTGTGTGTATATAATGTACATAGTCTCTGTGAGCGTCTTATCCTGTGAGCTCACGCGCTAGCTGGGTAAGGGGCTGGGTAAGGCGGTGTGGCCTCTCCCCCTTACACTCTCTCAGCAATCATGTGATGACGTCGGGGAACGAGATTCTGCAGACGCATGCTGAACCAACGCGTTGTATCCTAGTCAGAACGCGCTGGCACGCGCTACCACGTTCAGGTCTGCGTTCGGGTCTACGTTAACAACAACATAAGAGCATAAACACAATACAAACTATAACACTCAATACTCAACATGAACGGAAACAGCTAGTCGAACCGATGCAAACGCGGTGTGCTTCGCATCGCCTCATGCTCCCCTTTGGCGGGAGATGGTGTCATTTTTTTCGCGTACTTTTCGAATAATTACCGCCAAAGGCAAAACGTTGCAGTACCAACACGTGTAAAAAGCGTAGTGTTTTTTTTTAGGGGCGAAGCTCCTAAAGCCGCGGGTCTGTACATCCCTGTCTCTTGGTACGTGACCGCCTAGTTCTATGACAGACAGACAGACAGACAGACAGACAGACAGACAGACAGACAGACAGACAGACAGACAGACAGACAGACAGACGGACGGACAGACGGACGGACGGACGGACGGACGGACGGACGCACGCTTCGCCCCACTCATCATCATTCACTCCGTGGATATGCTGTAATTTTTTTATGTTCGTCATACAGTCATGTCACGCCATATCAAATTTGGTATATATCCAGGAAACGAAACAGCTGCGAGCGTGCCATGAGCGTGGAACGTAAGTCATGTCATACATGACATACATGTTATGATTTTTATGTTAATACTTGTCATCTATATTTGTCACGCAGTAACATTGCATAATACCAATTTCAGTATATATCCAGTGAATGAAACGGCCGCACGCGCACCATGAGTGTGGCATGTAAATCATGTCATAAATGGCATACATGTCATAATTGTTAAAAATTGAAGGACACTTTGTACATTCCAAAGTGTGTACGGCGAAAGAGTGTGGCCATTCGACTGACTATCGCATGTCTTTTTTTCTTTTACACTCTCAGTGGGATAACACACAAACCTAATGTGTGCGTGTTTTCTTGTTTATTTTTTTACGGCGAGTCGCACCGAGACGCGAGACTAATCTTCCTCCGTTCGCATGCGTTCGTATTTTCTCGCGCTTTGCGCATCGTGCAAACGCCATCCGCGTTCCAGCGCTTAAATTGACGGACCCTTTGTAAACTCCAAAGTGTGTTCCGCGAACGCCTGTTTCCATTGAGAAGGCGTCGGTCAGAATGATTCCAAACGCTTGGCACAGTGAAGCTACGCAAGCAAAGCACGAGCGCTGTAGAGTCCGACGCGACCGGCGTTCGTTTGCGCACCCCGGCGGCCACCTGGCTCCGTGCCAAGGCTCGGACGGACGGACGGACGGACAGACAGACAGACAGACGGATGGACGGACACCGGACGGACAGACAGACAGACAGACAGTCAGTCAGTCAGACAGACAGACAGACAGACAGACAGACAGACAGACGGACGTAGAGACAGACAGACAGACGGACGGACGGACGGACACCGGACGGACGGACACCGGATAGACGGACACCGAACGGACGGACGGACCCCGGACGGACGAACACCGGACGGACGGACCCCGGACGGACACCGGACATACGGACGGACGGACGGACGCCGGACGGACGGACGAACACCGGACGGACGGACCCCGGACGGACACCGGACATACGGACGGACGGACACCGGACGACACCGGACGGACGGACCCCGGACGGACACCGGGCGACACCAGACGACACCGGACGGACGGACCCCAGACGGACACCGGACGACACCGGACGGACGGACCCCGGACGACAACGGACGACACCGGACGGACACCGGACGACACCGGACGGACGGACGGACAGACAGACAGACGGATGGACGGACACCGGACGGACAGACAGACAGACAGACAGACAGACGGACGTAGAGACAGACAGACAGACAGACAGACAGACGGACGGACGGACACCGGACGGACGGACCCCGGACGGACACCGGATAGACGGACACCGAACGGACGGACGGACCCCGGACGGACGCCGGACATACGGACGGACGGACACCGGACGACACCAGACGACACCGGACGGACGGACCCCGGACGGACACCGGACGACACCGGACGGACACCGGACGACAACGGACGACACCGGACGGACGGACCCCGGACGGACGCCGGACGGAAGGACGGACACCGGACGGACGGACCCCGGACGGACGGACCCCGGACGGACGGACTCCGGACGGACACCGGACGGACGTGAGCATGAGACATTAAAGGCTTTCGCCTTAATACCTGCTATTTATGTTCGTCATACACTCTTTACAAGCCTCAATATTTTCGGTATACCTTAAACTAAGAAACTGCCGCGAGAGCGCTAATATTGTGGCATGTAGATCATACCGTTCATGACATAAGTGTCATGAGTTTCATGTTATGACCTGTCATTTATATTCTTCATGCAGTCATGTCATGCCACAGCAACTTCGGAATTTCATACCTTCAAATCTGTATGCCATCTCGGACACTTTTCGTATGACATCACTCAACACATAGATAGCATATAAGTCATTGATTGTAATTAACCCGAACTCCTAATTAATGAGAACAATAAACAGTACAAACCAATGATATGAAATTGTTATCTACCACCTTATCGTAACTGTTCACATTGAAACACTATATGTACTGTACTACATATGTGCTTCTACACTGAGAGCGCTTCCCCCCATAAGTCTAAATTAAATGGTTAGATTAGTGATAAATATTTATTACGGTTATGAAATTCCTGATGCTTCATCCACATAATGTACGTCACATCTGCAGACTTTTGCTGAGTTTTTACCATGATCAACGTCCACTTTCTCATCGATTTACCGACAGGTGATTCTTTTACCCCTGTAATGCTGCTTTCCTGCACTATCGATTTGGAAAAGCTCTTCAGGAAAAAAATCCACCCAGCGTAATCCCACGAAATTGCAAACATAAAGACAGGTTGTCCTACCGTACATGCCACTAGAGTGCAATTAGTGATTACGTTATCGTTGCGCTACAATTAGCTTTTCAAAAATCACCCCATACATTTTCAATGGATGCAGAAAAGTGTCTCGGGAAAAAAATCAAGCCGGCCGATTAAAACTGATCGCGTTGTACCACATAAGGAGGTTGTCAGCATTAAGTGCCTGAAGTGCAATTAGCGAAAAATCAGGCATTGCTCAGTAATCATTTTTTGAAGAACGCTCCCCATAGAGTTACGCCCAGCGCTTCCCTTGGGGTCGGCTTTGCCGCACTAGTCGATGTCCCAAATTGCTGGACATGTGATGGTTTTATGCATTCCTGTGACACTGCATCGTGCGTGTGAAATGAAAACTTATTGAAAGGGTGACTCAATATTATTGTCAAGGCATGGCGGGCCGGAGTCAATGGCGATGACGTGGCGCTTTGTCTGGTATCACAGGGGTGCCTCTATTTTTGACATTTAGTGTATGGTGTCAGTGAAGCTGTCAATAATTGAGCGTCAATGAAAATTTGGTTAAGTGAGAATATTTATGGTTACTACTGATGAAATGGAAATAACATACATTACCTACGCTACGCGTACATATGTAAAAATCCAAAAAGCGCGGCGCACTTCGTAACAATTTGATCTTTTAATGCCCTGCCGGGAATGACACGGACCGAACAAAGTGAGAAACAACATATGCTTATTCGTAAAATGACTTACTTTAATTCGAGCACGGAAAGGCTGTGTTGTGTTTCGTTTTCTACAGCCCTTGGCATTCATGGCCGCGCACTACACGATAAAGTCATTTCGACTAACGCGCGTTGCAGCCTTGTCAGCTACGTAAGTAATCTTAAAGGCTTTCCAGTTTGCATATTCCCTGGAGTCCAAAGGCAGGAGTGTAGGCACAAGGCTTTCGTTCTAATTTTTTTTGTCCGCTCGAGTACGGCGCCATTAAAAACCTTACTACATAAGGAGAACTACGAGTGAACGTAGCAATATAGTAATCCTGTGGCAAAGCGAGCATAGTTATGAATGTTTTTTTTTTGTTGCTTCTCGCGGTTCGAAGAATGTGTTGCAAACGCGGGCAGCCAGGTCGCACTGCAATGAACGGACAGGCGTTGACCAGCAAACGACACGCGTTTATTCCAAGCACGCTAACTTATACGAGATAGGGTGGCGTAGAAGGAAGATAGAAAGATACGAGGCATGCGCTGCATTCAATTGCGCATCAGCAACTGGTGACTTGCAAGTTGCAATAGTATGTATCTGAAGTCCGGGGAGTGCCCTATATTACAACGGATTTGGTGAACAGAATAAACAGACTAAATGTTATTGGAGCCTAAGGAGTGGTTGATAAGTCTTTTCGTAGCATGTTTATGCGCAGGAAGACCATGCGTCTTATTCTTCATTATGTCTTTACAGTAGAATGACCCACCTGGCATGTTATCGGAATGCCGTACCGAAAACGCTACACGGGTAAAACATTCTGAGAGCGTTACCAAACAATAATTGTTCCTATAACGTCGAGCTGTTTAAATCGGTCATGAAAATGGTGATGATGAGAACCATTGCAAGTCAATGAAAAACGAACTTTATTTTCGTATACACAAAACAGTTTTCGTAAACACGCAGCCGTACTTGTGTTGCTGCTGAGCAGTGTTTTAAATATCACGGCAGTTCAGAGCAGCTTGCACAAAAGTGTAATTGTGCCTATCATAAGCGGCACACTCCACACGCTGGATGTGCTGCTTAGAGCGCCCCGCGGCCTCAGCCAGCAGAATACGGCGATGTTCTTTCTTAGAGATGACTCCCGTTGTCGTGAGGAGGCCATCTCTCCGCTCGGTGAGAAAGCCCTTCACACCTGCCTTGAATTTTGAGAAAAGTTCTTCAATTGGATTGAAAAATGGGCTGCAGGGCGGTAGCCGCTTCACTGTGTGCTCGTTTGCTGCGAGGGCAGCCTGTTCAGCGCGGCGGTGCGCTGGTGCGTTGTCAAACAAGAACACTGCCTCCGTTTCCGGTTCCCGCAGAGAAACTTTTGTCGACACTTCGGTGAGAAAGTCGTTTACGACAGCCCAGCGGACCTTCTCCGCAACTATCCAATGCAGAATGCCATTCGCAGACAGGCTATAACATTTAGATTTCCACCCTTTGTGCATATGGAGAGACGGTGCACTGGGGCACCTCGTTTTGCTCTTCCGAAACTGCGTGAGCACCAGACGTTGAGGTTTGTCTCGTCGATGTAGTAGCGTGTTAATGTAGTTCCCTCGCTTTGAAGCCATTGGGCATATCGGCGCCGTAGCTGTTTAACGTCGGTGTGATTTCGGTCTACTGGCCTCTGGGTTAGCAGCTTTACTGAATAACCATGGCCATCGAGAACCGATCAGTTGTCGATGTGCTGACTTCAATATCAGTCATCTTGTCCTTGAGAGTCCTCCTGATTTGCTCCAGCGTGAAGGATGGACTTACTTCTACAATTTCTTGCAGGGCATCGACCACGTTCTGTCCAAACTTCTTCGACGAACCGCCACGTGTCCAGGCTGCGTCGTGGTCAGTCGCGGTCTTTTTTATTTATTCCCGGTGTTTGGGACAGCACTTTCAAATCACCTCCGCGCCTGCGAACATCTGTTATCCGGCAACGAAACGCGAGCGTAGTTTTCCTTCAGTCCATCAGCTGTCTACCGCGGTCTTCTGAGGCGTCGATTGCTTCCGTCTTCCATAGCTCCAGTATTCACAGCACAAACTTTCACTTATTTCAAGGCTTACATAAGCGCAGACATGACGGTGCCGCTACCAGACACTTCGAAGTACGTCTGCCCGTTGTAGGCGTGAAAGTGACTCGCCACAAACAGGTGCGACACATTCTCGTTTCTTTTAGTTCGAAATAAACCATTTGTTTCGAACCATCAATAAACAACATGACGCTATTCTCGCAGAATTTAATAGGTATTTTACATTTTTGGTAAAATTTGCGCATGGTTTTCGGTGACTCACTTCCACGCAGACGACGAGCAGACGCACTTCGAAGCCTTGTGACTACTGCTTGCCTTTGGACTCCAAGGAATATGCGAAAACTGGAAAGCATTTAAGATTGCTTACATAGCTAACAACGCTGCAACGGGCGTTAGTCGAAACGACTTAATCGTGTAGTGCACGGCCATGAATGCCAAGGGCCGAAGAAAATGAAACACAACACAGCCTTTCCGTGCTCGAACCACGGAGAAAGAAGTATTTGAGGAGGAGAAACCTCCACGCCGCGGCAACGCTCGAGCGCGACGCGATAGCGTCACGAGGAATACGGCTTACGCCGAAGCTCGACAGATGACGCTTTCGGCGTGTTGCCATCTTTTACATGCGCTTCTATGGACGCGACGCATAAAAATCATGATAGCGCCTCGTACAGTGAAATTCTTTTCAGATATCTCTCTGTAACATCAATCGGTAGATGTGAGAGATATTTCAGCTGCAGTTACTAATTGATACTACCAGAATTAAAGACCGTACAGCGCTTGAAACGAGGCCCCTGAGCAGACGACGTCTCCCGCAGGCTCGCGTCCCTCGCTCCTCGCTCGCATGTTGTGCGCGCGCATGCGTAGGTGGCCTTGGGAGGGAAAGCTTCCGAGAAGCTGCCGCGCGTTGCAGGCTTTCTGTGTCTCGAGCGCGTTCAGTGGCTCCGCGCGTTGCGCCGGCGGCGCCGACTCCTCGGTGTTTGCGCGCGCGCTTTTCACGCCGCGGCAAAGGAGAGTGCTTTCCAGATTCTGACCAGTGTTTCTTCAGGATGCGGCGGAAATGTTTTGTGCGAGGAAAGACCGAGAGCAGACGCCTCGTACACTTCTCGGAAGCACTTTTCAAACAGCGACATAGACAAGCGGCGCTATTGTGGTGAATTTTGTGGCGAAGTTCTGGACAGACCGAAACGGCCAGTGTTGTTACAAGACGCCGTGCCTTCAATCTATCCGCGCCGTCCCAGCTACTTGTCTGCTGTTCGAAAAAAAGAAAGAGAACGAACTGGACGTGTCGTGAAGTGCGGAAAGCGCATGCGAGGACAGATACTTCGGTGGCTCAAGGTACAAATATGCCCGCTGCTTGCAAGGGTGAAGAAATTGATATTTTGTGCCCTGTAACCTCCTCTTCCCATGAGTTTACTGCATTTAACTATTAAGAAACAAGCACCGGCGTCCGCGAGGTTGAAAGTCATAATACGGGGCTCTGTGCCTGTAATTCTTATTTTATTTGCATCTTTCTCGATTTTTTTGGTCACGGACAACGCTGATTTTTCGCTAACAACCAACGACGTCGACGCCGGCAGTTCTGCGAAACGAGCTCTTCAATGCTGTCGCGTTAAAATTTGTAGCTGGCGAGGACGCACGAAAACACACCCATTCTAACGTGAAGCGTGAATGGCGAATCGGCGCCGAATGGCCTTGAACCGCCGAGCTTCGTCGGAGAGCGCGGTGAGAGCGGCGCGTTTTTCCTTCTCCGCTAGCGGGATCTCCCGACAGAGGGCGCGTCAGTGCTGTGCCCGATATCGTGACTTTATTAGGACGCCCGAGCGAGCGCAGTTTCTCCTCCTCAAAAATTCTTGCTCCGTGGCTCGAACTAAAGTAAGTTATTTTACTAAGCAGCATATGTTGTCTTTCACTTTGTTCGGTCCGTGTCATTCCCGGCAGGGCATTACAAGATCAAATTGTTACGAAGTGCGCCGCGCTTTCTGGATTTTTACATATGTACACGTAGCTTGCGTAATCTATGTTATTTCCGTTTCATCAGTAGTAACCATAAATATTCTGTCTTAACCAAATTTTCATTGACGCTCAATTATTGAAAGCTTCACTGACACCATACACTACATGTCAAAAATAGAGGCACCCCTGTGATACCAGAAAAAGCGCCACGTCATCGCCAGTGACTCCGGCCCGCCATGCCTTGACAATAATATTGAGTCACCCTTTCAATAAGTTTTCATTTCACACGCACGATGCAATGTCACAGGAATGCATAAAACCATCAGTCAGAACATATCACTAGTGATCGCGTATATGTCTCGGTGATTAGCGATCACTACTGCATTGCTCATTTTATGACAATTTGTTTGATACCAATGAGTGCGCACTCGAATTATCACTTGGACTGCTATAAGAACCGAGGTGACTTCTTATCAGTAGTGACTCGGTCGTACCATATTTTACACACAAAAAGTGTATCACCCTTTCCATGACATTTCGTTTGATACCCATGATGCAATTTTACAGGAATGTACGAAATCATCGATCCGAACTAATTAATCACTGTTGATCTCGATAAGGTCGGAGTGATTAGCCTCGCAATGGTGACTGCTGCATTGCTCATTTTATGACAATCTGTTTGATACCAACGAGTACACGCTCGAGTTATAACCGGTACTGGTATAAGAAACGAAATTACTTCTTATCGCTCGATCGTGCCATATTTTACACATGAAAGTTATATCACCCTTCCCATGACATTTAGTTTGATACCTATGATGCAATGCTACAGGAATGTATGAAGTCATCGATCCAAACTTATCACTAGTGATCATGGTAAGGTCGGAGTGGTTAGCCTCGCAATGTTGACTACTGCAATGCTCATTTAATGACAACTTGTTAGATACCAATGAGAACACACTCGAATGGTAACTATGACTGACAGAAAGAGCGAAGTGATTTCTTATAAATATGTAGTGCCAGCGGCCAGCACTTCTTTTAGATGTGAAACATCTTATGGCGAAGCTTAATCCGCTGGTGGTGGTGGTGCTGGTGTGCGGCGTGACCACCCTTACTGCGCATGCGCAAACCCTTTAAAAAAATAAATAAACCTCTTATCCTCAGGCATTCCTCCCCGCGGCTACCACACCCTCACTGCGCATGCGCCTCCCCTCCTCTCTCCCCTCCTACGCTCCCCCCCTCTCTTGTCTAGGCATCCCTGCAAGCGGCGCCCACACTACCACTCCGCATGCGCGTCCCCCCCTCTCTCTCCTCTCCTACGCTCCCACCTCTCTCGCCTCGCGACGCCAACGCAGGCAGCGTCGGCTAGCGAGTTTCTTGGTTGATAAAACCGACTGCTCGCGCTGCGCACCGTTAACTGGCCACCCCGTATATAGGGCACTGGATCTTGACCTGCAAGGTGGCGCCGGTGTGAGATTTCTCCTGTGCGTTGTTGAACAATAAGAATTCCCAGCGTGCGCGTTAACTAAAAGCGGACTGCGGGTCTCTGTGTCCAGTCGGAGTCTTCTGTCTCTCATTGCCCATTAGCAACGATTGGCATGTTCCAGTAGGAAACACCGCTCCATCACTGCGTGCTTTGCGCCTCCCCAGTTTTCTCTCCTGCGCAACGCTGCGATGAGCGCCAGCGTCAACGCCGCCGCCAGTGTAAGCGTTAGCGCCCGCTGCTTCGCATCTACACATGGTTCCCTTTAGCGGGAGATGGTGTAATTTTTTTTTTGTAGCAGCGCTTGAGAAACCGTTGAAATTACCATCGAGTGACAGCCAGCTTTCTTGAGCCGGACGATTTGATGGTAAAATCTGTCTGACATAACATAAACGTATGACTTGTTTAAGACTTGGCTGAGGCAGTTATGGTAACCTGCTTAACTGGCTTGGAGTGAGCAGTATGAAGAGATAGTTGGGTCTTCTTTGACTCGGACGGTACTCCAAGGAAATATGGTCGTGGGAGACCCCCGCAGCCTAATGTCCACAAAGTGAAGGTTATCATTCTCTGGGATTTCAGAAGCTTACCCTTGTCCTTCGTTTTGATTTTCACAAAAAAAAGTTTAAAAATAGCTACCTTACTAATTATTCGGTTGAGGCCCTCGCCCGCAAATCCTTTCAAGGCAATAAAAAAATCAGAACATATTTTCACAAATCCACGACTTTTTGATCCTGCAAACTTAATCGAATGCGGTCGCTATCAACGGAAAAAAAAAAGATGCGGCACAACATGGGTGACACTGAAGAACCAACACATATTACCAGCTTCTGCACATAAAATTTGTCTTCGCTATGTGCAACGGTATAATTCATGTAAAACCTTAATTGTGTGAAGCTGTCGCTTGAGATGCCCACATCATCACCAAAATCAAAATTTTTCAAATTCTTCAATTTTCCCTCGAACCTCTCTGAAGAAATCGCGCTCGTCGCGCAGTGTACCGTGACTCCTTCGTCCTCGTTTTTATGCGCTGTGATTCCCCCGCAAAGCCTGACATTACATTAAAGTGAAGTATGGTACGGTACGGTACGAAGAACTTTATTTAGAGATCCGGAGAAGTGCCACCCCTTAGGGTGACGCCGCGGGAGGCCGCTCCCACGTGGGGACAGTTAGACCTAGCCTAACCGCCGCATCGCAGGCTCTCTGGACAGCCCAAAGTTGACGCTGGTATTCCGAGCTCTTGAGGGCCGAGCTCCAGTTCTGCTCTGTGAGGTCCTTATCCCCACGTAACGAGGGGGCACCGCCAAAGCATGTGCTCTAAATCGCACGTTCCCCC
The DNA here is from genome assembly GCA_030522465.1 of Rhipicephalus appendiculatus. Classification (NCBI taxonomy): domain Eukaryota; kingdom Metazoa; phylum Arthropoda; class Arachnida; order Ixodida; family Ixodidae; genus Rhipicephalus; species Rhipicephalus appendiculatus. The sequence goes on along the minus strand of JALIZH010001843.1, from coordinate 3,323 downwards.
GCAGCCAGGGCATTGCGAGCTGAAGTCACTCGGGAATAGACAGTGCATGAAAGCGAGATTCGGATACGAATTAGTTTGTAGCATCCTAAGGGTCATCGCCTGTGGTCTCGTGAGCTTTTTGTGTGGTGGAGGAAATAGGACGCTCATCTCACTATGCCGTAGTTGAATTAAAGTGAAGTTGGGCGGAAAAATAATACAATAAAAATAAAAAAATAAAAAGTGCCCTTCCCTCACCACCTAAGTATCGCAGGAGGGCAAAGCCTGACAGAGTATCCAACACAATGTTAATGGGACCCGATGCCCTTGTATACAGCACCCTTGCAGGTTTCAGCTTCTGCAGTGAAAGCTGTTACTAGATCACAACAACAGCCGCTTTTGGAGGCATAGCTGTCCGCCGCCGCCGCCGCCGGTGTCTTTAAGCCTGTGTTTCCCACAGCCAATCCAGTTGTGCAAGTAAAAAAGCCGGCAGATCCCACGCACTGTGGGAATCGATGTAATGCGAAGCAGCCAGGAAGGAGAAAATCATGCTTTACATAATTTGCATGTCATGTTTTACATGTTACGACCTGTCATTTGCGTTCGTCATACAGTCACGTCGCGATATACCAATTTTGGTGTATGTCAAGCTAGCGAACTGGACGCAAGCACACCATGAGCGTGGCATGTAAATGGCATTGTAGATGACATGCATGCTGTTAGATACGGACTCCGAACCATTTCAGTGTTCGGCTTTTCAGCCGATAAGTGCGACATTTCCCCAGAGGCCTGGTACTGTGAGTCATCCTCTGAGCGACGCCTTCGCACCGGAGCCGAAGTGGTTCATGTTCCACGTTCGTCGACCCGGGCACGATGGCCTCACCGTGGTGCAACATGATGCAAGTTTGCATTGCCATCTCCAGGTGCGTGCTTGCGCAAAAGTGGATCAACGCCGCAAGGAGTGCAGTCCCCCGGCAACACGGCCCTGGGTCTCCCATTGGCCGAAAGTGACGCCATCTGTTTGGGACTGCCGATTGGACGAACATGACATCACTCGCCCCAGTTCGTGATTCACTGGAAGTGACGTGATTCAAGGATTTATAAGGAGGACAACCTTCAACAGAGAGGTCGTCTTCTCCTGGCCGAGGTCCGCAGCGTACGAGTTGCTGCCGACCGAAGCGATGTTTCTCTAAAGTCATCTCATCATATTCTTCTACTCTAATTCTCTAATGTAAATAAACCAAAGTTCTTCTCCGTTCGTCCACGTCATTCTCGGCCGGCTCCCGCACTTCAGCGGCGAGATGCAATAATGCCAAGATTTTCATGTTCCCACCTGCCACTTATGTTCGTTATATAGTCATGTCACTCAATACCAAATTTGCTGTTATCGAGCTAACAAAACGGCCGCGAGCACGCCATGAGCGTTGTATGCAAGTCATGTCGCACATGACAAGTCATGATTTCCATATTACCACTTGTCATTTATGTTCGTCATACACTCAGGTCACTCAATACCAAATTTGGTGTATATCAAGCTAACGAAACGGCCGCGAGCGCGCCATGAGCGTGGAATGCAAGTCATGTCGCTCATGAAGTCAGGATTTCCATATTACCACTTCTCATTTATGTTCGCCATACAGTCATGTCACTCAATACCAAATTTGGCGTATCTGAAGCTAACGAAACGGTCGCGAGCGCGCCATGAGCGTGGCATGCAAGTCATGTCGCACATGACAAGTCATGATTGCCATATTAATACTTGTCATTTATGTTCGTCATAGAGTCATGTCATTCAATACCAAATTTGGTGTATATCAAGCTAACGAAACGGCCGCGAGCGCGCCATGAGCGTGGAATGCAAGTCATGTTGTACATGACATGCAGGTCATGATTTTCATATTACCACCTGTTATTTATGTTGGTCATGCTGAAATGTCTCATCGTACCAATTTTTGTACATATCAAGTTAAGAAAACGGCCTCAGGAGCACTATGGCCATGGCGTGTAAATCATACTTTTTGATGACAAGTTAGTCATGATTTTCATGATATGACCAGTCATTCATGTTTGCCATACAGTCATGTTATGCCATACCAAATTTGGTATAAATCCCATTAACGATACGGCCAGGAGAGCACAAAGTCGTAGGCGCATAGATAGATAGATAGATAGATAGATAGATAGATAGATAGATAGATAGATAGATAGATAGATAGATAGATAGATAGATAGATAGATAGACAGACAGACAGACAGACAGATAGATAGATAGATAGATAGATAGATAGATAGATAGATAGATAGATAGATAGATAGATAGATAGATAGATAGATAGATAGATAGATAGATACGCTCAAAGTCGCCGAAGTTCGCCGAGAAATGCTTGGCATTTAAAATTTGTCTTTCGCTTCTGCTGTAGAGATTGTCTTCCGCGTAGTACGACCACGCAACGCAGGTTCTCTGCGGTGCAGGGCTGCCTATATACGACGTTTGCATGCTGTGCGCTGCAGCATTGCAGAAAGGGCCATCGCTGAGTATGGGCTCTATAACTTCAGAGCATTCTGTCTTGAATTTATTCTACTCTGCCTGGCCTGAAATTTACATAAATGTCGACGAAAGTACGGGCAGGGAACCAGTAAACATTTGTACTGATCAAACGCTCTTGTTATTTCAGGAAATTCGTTTTCTTTGATCGGAAAAAGAATAGCATTACCGCTGCTCTATATCTAATTTGCTATGAGTCAATGAGCTTGCAGAAGTGTTGAGTGTTTTAGCATTGGGGGAGCTAAGAAGAATGTTTCCGCTTTAGCTTTCGATTTAAATGTTCGCAATTGCGTATGATGTTGTCACGTGGTCATGACGTCGACGAAGGCAACAGTCAGCGAGTCAAAGAAGAAACTTTTTATTTTGGCCGAACTTGTGGCCGGGAAACTGAAGGTCAGACTACACGCTGGCACTGAGAGCGGTGAAGAGAGCGTCGGCCGTCGATAATCTGATCATCGCTGGAACGCACCTGCTTTTATACATCACGCGTCGAACATTCTAGCCTTATCACTGGTCGTCGCGCAAGCTCTGGAATAAGCTGGAGTGTTCGCATATTGAGCGCAATCTTTACACAACAATCTACAATAATCGTGAAGCTTCTAGAACAATCAGCCGCGGTTTGCGCTGAACATGCGGACAGTCTTTGTGGGTGAAAACCGAGTACAACAAAAAATGAAAATAAGAAACGTGCGTGGCAATGCCCCCCCCTCTGAAAAAGCATCGTCCCGATGCTTAAAAAGAACACGGAGGAAAAATACATGCAACAAGAAATCATCCTGGCGCTGCGTCCACGTCGTATCTC
>JALIZH010001842.1:0-18464 GCA_030522465.1 Rhipicephalus appendiculatus | reverse complement strand
GTTACAGCGAAAGCTGTATATGGCTAGGCGAAACGAAAAACCATTCACCACGAGTTTCGATAGGCTGCGTTGGCTGCGCCGTCGGTTACGTCGTTCTCTACGTGGCACTCAAGCTCGCGCGCCATTGGCAGCGCCGGTAGTGACGCCATTCTCTGCATCGTACCCAAGCACGCATGCCACTGGCTGCGCCGTCATTGACGTTGTTCATCCCTTCGCAGCCGAGCACCCGCGCAGCAGCGAACTTACAACTTCCACATGGGGAGGGCACGGATCGTACGAACAACCGAACAGCAGACAACTTTCGAAAAACAGCACCCATAGCTGATCCGTGAGAGAATTCATGTTCGCTGGGCCGATCCAGTATTCCGGTCACAAGACCAGGCTCGGGTGGCGAAGCGCAAGTAGCAACTGCGTGCCGAGGTTCCGGTAGCCTTCCGAGCCGAATGCAAGCGACAACGGCGGGCCGAAGAAGTGTCGTTGCGGGCAGAGCAGCGTCTGCGTAGCAATGGCGGGAACGTGTTCACCGGGGCCAACGCCCGCTTCCTGTGGGAGTTCCTCGAGCAGCACTTTGGCTTCGGCTCCGACGTCTGCAACCGCCTGTGGCCGCACGTTTCAGCTTCATTGGTTAACCATCTCTACCGAGTGCTTGCGCGGTGATTTTTTTATTCTTCACTTTTTTCTTCTCGGTTACTCTTTGTCTCTGTTTTTTCACTCTGTTTTTTCTATCACTTTTTTTCATTTTTTCTTTCAGTTTGAATGTATTTATTTTTTCTCGCTGTTTATATCACATTTCTCTCTCTCTCTCAATTTCTCACTTCCTCTATATCTATATCCTTTTTTCTCTTTCTCTCTATTTCTTCTCTCGTTCTTTCTTGCTCTCAGTTTTTTCTCTCTTGTTTCTGTCTACTTCTTTCTATCTATCTATCTCTATTCATTTCTCTATCAGTCTGTCCTTTTTCTCTTTCTTCCCTTTTTTTGCTCTCTATTCATCTATTTATTTCTCTTTCCCTCTTGCTGTACTCGTTTTCTTGCCCATCCAAGTTACTGCATTCCACGCCGGACAATTCTGCGATGTTGGAGCGTGTGAGCCGTGATGACGCCATCATGTGACGTCACAGTCTATCGCGACCTGCGAGGTCATGATGATGTCATAACGGGAGATTATCGCACGATGACTTCTGCTACCACTCGCATTGACACCGCCGAAACCGACGGTCACTTATCGTGTTTGACTAGGCACCTCAGGCTTTCGCCTTAGGTTTATGACGACCGCCGAGGAATCTGGCGTCGTTGACGTGTCATCAAAACAGGAACTTCTCCTGGTAAGTGTGTTCCAAACCAAAATTTCTAAAACCTAGACGCGTGCAAGCACCGAGTTTCAAATGCGCACGCTTCTAACGCGCCGTTCGAGCCGTAGAGTTTACTAAAACTAACCAGAGGGGACTCTGGCGCTGCGATCGTTCACCCACCATGGGAATGATGGGTAGTACACAAATTTGCCTAGTCTTCGGGCTTGCCGCTTCGAACGCACTTGTGGCTTTGTTTATTGTTGTATTTTGGTTCTGTTCCGGATAAAAGAATGGACGGTTGTGAACTTCGTGAGCCGATTTGAATTCGTGAGCCTAGAAAGGTCAAGGTGGTGAAGCGTAACTGCTAAAGCTTTGCTGAACTTCGTATTGCTGCAAAGCGGATTCAGGCCACGCGGAGCCAAAATAACGAAGACAGGGCATGACTAGGCAAATTTGTGTACTACCCATCATTCCCATGCTGGCTGAAGCGCCGTGCGCTGCAGCTCCCATAGACACTAGCGCCAGAGTTCCCTCTAGTGTATTTATAGGAAACTCTATGGGCCGAGCAGGACAATTAACGCTTGTTGTCCACAGCACTATATAGCGTGTGGCCTGTAAGCACAGGACAGCCCTCAGATACATACGTCCACGACTGCCTCGTTTCGTCGCGGCTGAGTGCGTTCCGATGTATCCCCCGTCTGGATATTGGATTCTGGTGATTATGTTACATTGCACCGAGAGTTGCCGAGGTTATCAGGTGAAGAAGTAATAAATAAAGGGGAACTGTTATCGGAACGCGATGGGAAGGGGAACGCACACTGCCGTGAAACAGTAATTGCGACCATTTCTCGCTGTCAGGCGACACGCCAAAACAGATTGTTTCGTTAACTACGAACACTTTCGATTGGTTCCCCGCTTTTACAGCACTAACCATAATCTCAGGTTATACTTCTTCAATTATTTCCAAACGAAAATCTTTACGGATGAAGAAGGTAATGTTCTTTTGACAAAACAGCGGCAGAAAATACGATTAGAAACCATTACACTTATGTACATTTTAGATAAGTGCAGACGGATGCAAGCACAATGTGCTGTAGAGGTCGTATAAAAATAAATAGGTCTGTCTGAGGCAGCTGCACGTAAGGCTACTATTTCTGTTCATAGAACTTCAAGAACACAATAACCTTCACTAAATTTCTTTCCTCAGTTTTTTTTCTGGTAGTGTGGCAAGGTCAAAGAGTAATGCCGATTATGCTTATGGAATTTGACTGAAACCCTGCGCTGGACCGTAGCAACAAAATAAGAGAAGAGCAGAACGGATGCATTAACGTGATTTCAAAGAGCTAACTGAGAAAATGGAATAATAAAGGAACACCATGAACATAATGGAATGTAGATATGTTTCTGATGAAAGCAACACTGCGCCATCATTTCTAATGCGCTGTTTTGTGCATATAGCGCACACCTCACAACACACAGGACATTATCGCGTTTACGTCTTTCGTCCTGACCTTTTCTGTCGTTAACATGCAGTACCTAGAGAAGCTGTTTTGACTCTGGTTAAAAGACAGGCCCATCTTTCAAACGATAAAGAAGTCGTGAACCCTGAATAATATTCGAATACCCATGAGAGGGTCGCTCATGATGACAAATACAGCACGTTTTCCTTGAAAGACAGTTTGAGAACGCAGGCACATGGTATCCGAGGAAAAGCTGAAACGTTATACTGGCGGAAATTAGCAACGCTGTGGGCATTGAGCAGCAGTGCTTACTTTCCACATTGAAGTGAAACTTCACTTGAACGAACTTCAAGGGAACCAAGGAAGAAGTTCGTTAAAGTGAAAGTTCGCTGAACTGAAGTTGCTATGTTGCAACTTGTTACGAGGAGCTAAAGAAAACATCGCTTGTTGAAATTAAATTTGAGCCATTTTATTTGCACTGCTGCTCACTTGAATGTGATTTCTGCTTATTTAGCATGTTCTTAAGTATTCAAAAATGTTTTGCGGCCCTATTACACTTAACACGGCACTGGTCATGAAATGAGTTACTGTGTCCAAGCTGTCATAAACCTTCTCCGTCACAACAGTCTACTGGGCAGCAAACTTCACTTTTCCAAGTACATCAGCGCTTCTTTAGCTAAAATTCTTGGTGCTTCCTCTGCGAAGGTTACTTCTTCCTCCACTTTTTGTTCCTGAAGTAGGACGCTCACTGCAATATCTCCTGTAGACCGAGTAGCACATGTCTCAACGTAGCCAAATACATAGCCAGCCAGTTCATTTCAAAGTCGGAGGGGTCCGACTGTTCGTGACGTGGTATAAATCTCCGTTATTAGCGTAAAATAATGGCCTCCGCGATGGGCGCCGATGCACGCCGCTGGCGGAACTTAAGGCCAAGCTAAAACTATGCTACAAAAAGTGCGGCTGTACTGAGATCAATATGACGTTGGATGCATTGAATGGTGTCTTCAATATCTTCGTTGAACTAAAATCCGCTCTGCACTATACTTCACTAAAGTGAACTACGTTAGCATTGCGTCCAATGGCGCTTCAGCGGGAGATTTAAAAAATTCGCACTACTGAATAGTTCGTTTACCTGAAGTTCGTTCAAGTGGTATTTCACTGCATTCATTCGATTAATGTTGTACGCTGCTACTACAAACTTCTTTTCATATAGTCTTATTTGAAATCATAATTAGGTTATATCCTGACAATACTGTGTCTTTGATTGTGTTTCATTCCATTCCATTTAACTCCATCCGTCGGGTGCTAAGTTTGATAGTAATCTCTCTTCTTCTTCCCACTCCCAATGAGTAAAGTAAAATACCTCGCGACAAAGTTTTTGCATGAGCGCATATCGCACAACAGCGCGGGGAGGGAGGGGGGGAGTTTTCGGGAGAACTCTCGATCATGGTTCACAGCCCAAACGCAGTTCTTCTCGCTAAAGGGCACCTTCATCGTTCAGTATACGTGAGTGCCGTCTCTGAGTTCACGGAACAAAGGCGAATGCGAGATGCAGCACCTGGAAGGCATGAGCATTCTTTGCCCAGAGCGAGAGAGTAATTATACGTTGTGTCGTATTACTGCCTCGGATCGTATTAACCGGGAAAAGTAGTGCGAAGCTCGAATTCCAGCCGAGGAGTTGTTTTTTTGATGGCGCACATATTTCTCCTGCGAGCGCAGAGAGCGATCGAATACGGCGTCGGCGGGATATTGTGGAAGCCCTTTTCTTCTTCTCGTAATAACGGAGGAACGTATCAATGAGTCTGACGATGCGATTTTGACGAATAGTGCAAAGTGGGCGTTACTCTGTTTCCATGGTAACAAGCGCACTCCAAGTTATGGTTTCATTTAACATGGATGAGGCATAAAATGCAAATGAAGGCTGGCAGTTTAGTTTTCACTGCCCCTCAATTTTTTGTCTCATTTTTTCTGCTGAACTTACTTCGGTGTGCTCCATACTAATGCTTTGGGAAAAATACCGCAGGTCTTAATACGCACATCCTAATACGAATATGGTGTTGAGGAGAACTTAAGAAAACAAAGAATTGAATGGCGGTGCAACGAGCTGGCATTAGCAAAAAGCAGGGGTGAAAGAAAGCCCACTATATTGCTTCGTCTGCGGCGTTGGGCTTGGCAGTACCTATCTGATATACGTCCTTACGACCGCAGCACAACTCTTGCACAAGCCGCGAAAGCAAATAAATAAGATACGTACGCTCTCCAAGCGTCTACATAATGCTCTACGCTGATGTGAGCGTAATGTTCTGTCTTGACGCATCTGTATTGACACAAGGCCGACGCCCAAGCTCCACGAGGAACTGAGATAGCCTTTTTTCGCAGAACAGTAAGGTCGTTAAAGAAATCGCTGATTGGTTTGCTAGCTTACAGTTGCATAGGGAAAACTCCGTGTTAGTAACCTCCAGATAATCGTATTTATTCAGAAAGAAAATGCAGAAATATTCATGAAGCTTTCTTCTTAAAATCACTACGCAACTATAAGTGCAATAAAAACTGCCTCTGCTGCTGTTTTCAACTAAATATACTGTGCGGCGTTATCTATTATTTATGGTAATCTCGCTATTTCAAGAAGATTGCGATGTAACTGGCGTAGCCATTACTTAAAAATCATCAGCAGATTAAATAGGATATGCAAAACAATAATGATCGCAATAGCTAAGCTAGTATCAGTGTATCTTTCAATATAAGCTGTCTTTTCTTTCGGCATGGTCTTTAGCACCTCGAAGCAAAAATGTTTACTTGAAGCATGACATCTGTTTCCATTTGGTGCAAGCCTCTAATCCGCTATGCTTGGTGCTGAGCTAAGTGCGACCTTGTTGGGTCGTCGTAAGCTACAACTGACGCTGCGAAATAAACTACGCGACACAGATGTGAAGTCGCATTGAAGCTTTGAAAATGATAATTCCAAGATAAATGTGCCGGAAACTAGTCTTGCGTTAGGCAGCCTTGAGCAGTGTAACAAAAAAAAGAAAAAAAGCAAAAATATGGCGCTTGTTTCAGCTGTCACGAGAATTCATATTGTGTTGAACGTACCATTCATATATGCTTTTCTACAGTGGGGCGGGAACATGCGCGGGTGTTAGTGCTAAAGCTTTGTTGTCAACATCGCTTGCGTTACTCTGTTAATAGAGTCATCGTTTTACGTTTACCTCTCTGCGCCGAGCAGCTTCTTTGTTTTTTATCGTCGTGAAACATGCTGGCGCCCTTGTCGTCGCGTGTATCAAAGCGTGTGAACTTCTTGTCGTGCTTGCCCAAACCGAGAGGTGAAAAATACTTGAACATGGCGTATTGCTAGAGACAACCTTTCAACAAGTGGTCTTGACTTCTGCAAAGCAGCATTGCGTGCCTTAAACGAAGGCATGCGATAAAGTTGACTATCGTCAAATCAGTTGTCTTGTCATTTCCCCAAGGAAGTAAAGCTGAGCGTTCGCTTAACAAACCTGGTTTAACCGCGGTGAACCACGACAAACTTGATTGAAACATTTTGGATTTTATTACTAATTTTGTACTTCGTGTAGTAATCACCGGTTAGGAAGGGACACTGCGAGGAACTGGTGGCGGATCGTGCGATGTCTATAAAATCGAAAAAATAAATAAAGGCGAAACGTTTCTGCCGAGCTATTTCGGCTCCGTGTCTCCGATTTTGCTTCTTCTTCAAGGGGTCGGAGGACAGCAAACATCACAAAGAAGTAGTGTCTTTCTCTAAGAGACAGCAGTTGTTTACTTGTTTCGTTAATGTTTGTTAGTGTTTTTGCAGAGCTGAATAGTATCGCGATACAAGAGTATCGCGATAATATTTCAGAGATACTTTTGAGTATCTGTATTACTGTATCAAGATACATTTAAAAATGTATTTGTATCTCATTAGTATCTCACTAGTCAAATACTTTTACGATGTATCGATTGTATCACAATACTGTGTAGGACATGGATATCGCGTTCCAGTTTTTTTTTTAGCTGAGGTGAGTTTCATAGGGGAAAATGACTGTTTTTGTTGTGTGTGTGCCAAGAGAAGCAAAGGCACGCCGCCGGTCGGCGACATACGACGGGCGGCGATGGTTTCTTCTGAAGCACAGAATGGCCCATGTGGTAAAGCACACGACGCCTTTGAAGGCAGAATCACGGAGGCAGTGTTGTCGGCCTCTGACGACGAAAGTCGCTGTCTCTCAAGGCCACAGCTGCACGCCCATTGTTTTCCGGGTGGTAAGCCATTACTTCGTTACCACCCGCGCGAATACCGCCTTGAAACGGAGGCTTGGCAATACTTCGCGTGCGTTCATTTCTCAAAGCGGTGGCACTTCCAAAAGCAGTTTCCGTAGTCCTGGCGAAAGTGGCTACGCTAGAAGTTAGGTATCATGGTCACGCTTTCGGCCATCCTTCCAGCGTGTCAGAGACTCAGAGTGTATTCCTAAATGATTTACAAGCGTGAAACGGTCTTTGTGGCACCAGTATCCCCCCCCCCCCCCCCGCCGGAGCCGACTTCTCCTGTTGCGGCTTGCTGAAATGGCTGCTGATAGCGATAGTGGTGGTGACTGCTTTATTGAAGAGTGACCTTGTCGGCTCAGGCGACGAGTGCTTGCTGTAGTCTCTGAACAGGCGCTCTAAGGAGCTGTCCCTGTTTCTATGTCTGCTTAAAGAACTGTCAGGAGCGGCCTCAGTGGGTTTAAACCCTACCATCCCAAAAGAACGTTATTTTAGGAATCCAGGGTTAGAATTGTGCAGTTTTGACATATTGGGCTCCATTGCACGAAAATAATTATGGCCAGCCTGTACGGGCAAGGGAAGACGACTGGCGTGGTGCCGAACACGCGAGACAGCTTAGGATTCCCAAGATGGGAACCGACTTCGGCTTCTCAACGGTCAAAACAGAGCCACGTGAGGGGGCGGAAGTGTTTCTGTATGTAGATGACCCGAGAAGACTGTCGCCACGCTGCGGGGCGATCTGGCTATGAACGCGGTAGTTATTCACTATAACACGAATTTGTGCTCGTCTGCAGCAGTAGAAAGAGCTTTTCGCGAGTATTGTGTTGAGGCCGAACCAACGCTGTCTAGGAGACAGCCTATTGGAGAAGCTCCTGTTGCTTACGTGGAACTAGCACAGCAGCCTTCTCAGCAAAACGGCTCTTATGTGAAAAATGAATGAATACTTTTAGGCGGCTTCGGTGTGTGCATGGCACATTACTTCGTCTAAAAAAAAAAGAGCTCTTTACCTTGCTAGGTTGAATTATTATTCTTGCTGACTGCTTCGTTTTCTTTAAAGACCCAAAGTCATGCACTGGTGGCAAGAAATAGAATTCCTTGCGTAGTATAATTGACACAACAAAGATAAAGTAGGCGTAGAAATTTTAAACCCGTATTTACATTAGCAGTGGCTTTAATTTTACAAGATGGAGCTGCGGTAAATAGCTTTCTTCAGTTCCATTATGGCATTTCGGGTTGCCTTGAGAAAAGGCACCTGCTACATGTCAATGTGCCAAGGCATCTTTCGCTCAAGTTGATCAAACGTGGGAGAATTGCGTTGCGGCTGGCTTCTTGCGAATGGAGTCGCACTGCTTGTATGGGCACTATGTCTCAGCCTTCGCTGCCGCAGCGGCTTCGTTCTTCTCGGCGACTTTTTGTTTCAGTTCTTGGAGCCTCGTCAGCAGCTTTTCAAACTGATACGTGCCTGCATTGAATCCCGCGGGGTCGCTCATCTGGGTTCCCGTAAGGTGCAGCCTCGACTTCACCACGCCCTCGTACTTCTCGTACGACTCTGAGAATTTCTTGAGCATGCTGTCTTTCAAGGTCTGCGCAAAAGGCGACTTGTCCCGAAGGCAAGCCTCCACCGTGTCGCAGACAGCAACCCTGACGGTCTCGTGCTGCAAGATGGATTCGAAACGATCATTGGCCGCCTCGTCCTTGAACTTGTGAACATCGCAGAGCAGCGACTGGATGGAGAGGAGGAGGCTGCTTAATGACTGGGCTGGGCTCCACGTCGACCCGAATGTGTTCAGCGTGCTGAGGCAGATGGAGCCGCTCTTGTAGATGTGCTCGTTGAACTGAACCCGCCCAGCATCTGTCGTCATGGAGGTCACCTTCGGCGGTTCCAGAGGGTACCGGTCGGTGCACTGCACGTTGAAGTGGAAGAACCCGCCTTCGAGTGGCGTACCCTTAGCGCCCATCACGATGGCGTCGATTTTTGTGATGTCGTGCTCCTCGGGTGCGATGAAGATCCCAGGCGGCGGGTCGGCCTTGAAGTCCGCGATGTCTCGCTTGACGCGAAGCAGACACGCCAGCGGCACAACTTTAGCCGGAACAGCCGCGACGCCCTTGGATGCTCCCGCTTGCTTGTCCATAGCGCTGTTGTCTTCTGACGCAGCTGCTGTGGATGAATTTGGTAAAATGGAGATCGCCAGCCGCCTGAGCCGAATCTTGTTCTTGTTCTTGTTAACCTTTCACTGTGGCTGAATCAACGGGATGCCACGTCTTCTTCTGCTTCACTTCGATGTAGGGCGCTCGCGCTAACTTGAACTGTCAGAACCATGTGACCTCTTAGAAGCTCGCTAATAATAACATTTTTTTAGTGAATATCCATGTTATTTTGAAAAAAAATATCAGTGTTTATAGAAAACGTGTAAAAAGGTAACGCCATGAGACTTCATAACACCAAAAATGAACACGTGATAAAAGAATTGCCCAAAATCGGTAGTGAGGAACCAAGGAAGGTCAATGCACTAGGCATCGTACCGCGTGTAGATTAAATATGTCGGTGTCATTTTCTTGCGATAGCAATTACATGGACACTCTCGGTGGATTTTGCCGTCGCGATCATCTCCGGTATATTTAGTCAGAAGGGTCAATGCTGTAGGCGTCATATCGTGTATATTATTTCCTAATAATGACGCGCAGGTGCCATTTTATTGCGATAGCAGTTATACGGACACTCTCGGCGAATTTTTGGCGTCGCCATTAGGCCCTGTACATGTATGTCTGTATACATGAAAGCCACAAATAAAAATAATTCAGAAGAAAAACTAGTAGTGCTAAGCCTAAGGAAGAACGCAGCTGGCTCGGCTTCCTTGTTTCTTTCTTTCTCTTTATTTCATTCCCTTCCCTCGCTCTGTGCTTCTTTCTCTATTTCATTCATTGTTTGTCTATTTCTCTATTTCTAGCTCTCCATTTCTAACTTGCTATCTCTTTCTCTCTCTCGCTTTCTTTCTCCTATTCGCATTACTTTCAATTTCTCCTTGCTGTTTTTCTATATGTTTTCCGTGGGCGCTTCTTTCTTTTTCTGTCCCTTTCTATGTTTTTCTCACTTTGTCAAACTTTCGATTTCTTCATTCCCTTTATTTCCCTTTATTTTTATCTTCTTCCCCATCAATCGCTTTCGTTCTATTTCTGTTTATGTTTTCCTGTCTATTTACTTTCTGATGTATCTACTCCCTTTATTTTACCCCTTGTTCTTTCTTTATTTAACTTTATCTGTCTTTCTCTCTTTCTATCTGTTTCTTTCTCTCTCTTTTTTTCACATGTTCGGTTTCGTTTGACACTCGCAGCTGCTGTACACGGTAGTGGGGCTTGGCCACAATGCTGCGGCGCATACCCCCTTGAGGAGTCTTCTGGTGACACCGCAAAAAGTATGTGCTGCAACAGCTTCGCTATTCAAATTTCGTGATGTACACCACAGCTTGCGACTTTCTTCGCGAGACAATGCTTCAGCTTTCTGCCCTTAGATGCACGAAAGGCAATATTTGAGTTATTCGTAAGCATTGCTCGCAGTGACGGTTTCTAATGTTTTTTTTTTTTGTTTTGTTTTTTTTCTCAGGTGTTCAGGCCTCCCTCCTTCTCTAACGGACATCGGAACTCGCTCATTTCTCGCAAACTGGTGATTGTTCGCGTAGCACTGATGTCATCTAAGAAGCATAATAGTCCAAGCACTTTCTCTCTCAAGGAACACCTGTTATACCCAAATTGAATATAGGTGCCATTTTAGTTCTAGAGAGTCCGTCACGTTCGTTACTCCAACAGTTTTTTAGCTTCACCCATTCTTTCTATATTGCTCACCAAATCCAAAGAATAATCTTATGGTTTTGCGGAAGAATGCAGAAACTCATAAGTGCTCCTGCCAACAAACCACACAGGATTTTCAGGGGAAGAATGGGGACTGAAGTGAAGAGAAATCATTGACCAGGCAATGTCGTTGGAGCCAACGTATCGACTAGTGGACTTGCTGCTGCGTGGATGAAGGAAAGCCCATTTGTCGAAACACTGCCTTCGACAACATTCTTTGTTCAGCCATGCCTGCTACCCAGGTGCTAATGAACAGAAAAACTTGCGTTGCTAAGTTAATGAAGGAGAGAAGAATGTAGTTATAGCACTGTTTTCAAACATTACGCGACATAACCGAACGCGCACAATGGCAAAGTAAGCGACCGCGGCTGGAGACCCCGGCTTCACATTGGGTCAGCATTTTTGACGATGGCACCCGGCAAAGAAGCGCCGTCCTTCCTTATAGGGGATAGAATGGTGGTCCACGAGCACGGTCATTTCGCTCGATGCAAGGTAGAGAACGCTGCAATATGGAAGAGCGTGCGGGGTCACGCGATTTTATTCCATAGTGATCGGGCCTTCTTTAAGGGCCCCTACACCACCTCCGATAATGTCTTAATATTTCAATACACGCACGTATCCAGTTCAGAATCCGTCAAGATCAACACTGCAAACGCGGCAGCGTTACGAGCCGAGGGCGCCCAACAAATTAAAAGAAAAAAAAAGACAGGACTGATCCTTCTGTTATAAAAACCGCTATAACACGAAAGTGAAACGTGTTTTCACAGAGGTAGTTGAGGGTTTATTGTGCATTGCTTCGCCACAACATGGAACGAATTAATGCTATGGCTACAAATTGCAATGTCATGCGAAGAACAGCAAGTCACTCCAAACTTGCAGCACGTTCCTCAAGCAGAAAGGACGCAAGAAACGAACATACACCGGACGAGCGCGAACTAACAACTGCCACAATTGCAACTGCTCTGTGAGCAGCGCGCTCCTTTGCACGGGCGGTCGCTGCAGAGAGCAAAGTGACCTTCGTGCTCTCGTAACTTCAACGCCCCCCTGGCGGTGAAAGCCCAAGGCATTCGTGCTCTCTGTAACTTCAACGCCCACTTGCGGTGAAAGCCCAAGACGTACAAATGGTCGCGATAATGACATAAGCGCGGGCGCACGAGCGACTACGCCCTGTTGAGGCGCGCGCATCGCAACGCGTGGGGTGACGACCTTTAAAGCGCGCCCTCCGGACTATTCGCGCCATCTCGCCAGTGATAGCAAGAAAACTCTGAAGTCACCGATCCTTGAGTAGTGCCAGTGGTAAATTGTGTATATAAATAGCTCGCCGCTAGCACGCAGAAGAACGTGCGGTTTGTGGCCGGGTCGGTTAACGCCACGCGCTGCGGAGCAAGGGGTCGTAGGTTCGACTCCCGGTGGCGGAACTTTTCTTGTTTTTTTCTTTGCAGCTTCTTAGCATATATTTTACAACGACATATCCGTGACGGAAATGCGTCAGTGGAGCCGTGGTGGACCCCGGCATAAAACACTTTCGTATTAAAAAGGAATCCCCCCTCCTTTCCGTGCATTTCGGCATTCTTCATCCCCTCAACGACATCCCCTCTCTATGACGTCAGCATGTCGCCAGCTGGTCATCTACAACACCTGTTTGTCCGCTCGCATGTACGCGCGCTTGCTGGCCATCCGGCTTGCATGGTGAGGAGGAACATTCGGCCAGGAGAAGCGATGAGCTGACGATCGAAGGAAAGAGCGAAACAAGACAAGGCGCCTTCTGCAACAGCAAACGCGTCTAAAACTTTTATTGCTACGTGTTCGTTGTAGACTCGTGCACAAGTACAACACCACAGCAAAGTTTCAACCTCTGGGTGGTTTAGCGGGTCTTTAAAAGCTGACAAATCTAACTGAGTAGCATGTACATTACAAAAGAAAAAATAATACAGAAAACTTGGAAGCTTGAGTTTCGCCTTGAAGAGTAGAACGCGATAGAGTAATCGAGCCCAGTGAGCATCGCCTTGTCAAACGCTAGCCTGGCTTCGGTTCTGTCGTATGCCTCAACCGTGCCGAACGGAAACGAACGACTGTGCGCGTAACATTCGTCGTTTCGAACTAACCTAGAATGCCTACTGTAAGTACACTTAAGAGCCCACTACGCCATAATGCTTCCTTTTGTGAATCAGCGAAGGGCCCCCCTACGCACCCGTAGGGTAACACGCGAACCTACGCAGCTTCTCACTTTGTTGGTGCTTTTGCAACTGATGATGATTAAAATGTCAATGTTTTCTAATGGGTGGGCATTTAAAACAATAAATCATGCGCAAGTCACATGCCTTGACACCTGGCGAGATTCTACGCTTCTGCCACACAATATTACATGCGTTAAGGAAACTCATTTCAGTAGATGTCATTCACATAGTGTTTTTTTTCATTGTCATTTCAGTACATGACATTCACATAGCAGCGTATTAGTTGTCCAGCACCGTAACCACGTAGACCACCGTGGCCGGTGAAGGCCCAATTTCCGGCATGCCGGAAAGTTACGATGGAGAATTAAGCAGTGCGATAGGGTGAAAGAAAGAAAGAAAGAAAGAAAGAAAGAAAGAAAGAAAGAAAGAAAGAAAGAAAGAAAGAAAGAAAGAAAAGTAGCTGTTCATGCACGCAAAAGCCAAAGTTTGCTAGCCTCCCCCCCCCCCCCCCTTCCACCCTCACCCTTTCCCTGGTGATAGGGAAAGAACTCCTAATTTTTGTAAGGTTGTTGCACTGGCATGGCAAAACGCGTGCGCTTTTCCTTCCTCTGCATTTACCCAAAGCAATAAGGGCCCCAGAGACCGTTCAAAAACTTCAAACACACAAAATGGCGATGCCTGAGCAGATGCTTTGTTCTGTGCGGCATCTTAATACCAACAGCGCTGCCTTGGGGCGATTTCGAATCCGCTGAAGCCGAGAGACGCAGGACGGGAAATGCATTACCGGTTCCGCAGGGACTGCCACGCGCGCCGAACTTCGGCACGAAATGCTTAAACAGCATTACAGCTCTCAACTCTGCTGTGCCCTGCAGACAGAATTGCGGTTGGCCAGGATGTTTCGCAAAGTAAGCTAACGAGAAACTACTGGTGCGCAAAGCAGCCTCGAAAAGAGTAAGAACATAGAAGTTTCGTGTGCATAGCGCCGCCGGGCTTTCAACGACACAGAACATTGCCGGATTTTGTCCCCTCCACCAGCAAGCCAGTGCACTGGAAATAGCGTCCATGCGTTTGCATTTTGCCCCATTGGGCTTAGAATCCTAGCGTCAGTCTTCCACTGCGTCATTCCCAGACGAGAATGCGTCATCATCCACATCGGAACTATCGGAAAATTTACTATCGATAACATCGATAGTTTCTTTTGAACCATCGATAGTGTAAAAAAACTATCGATAGTACTACTATCGCTAAACTATCGATACTATCGTCGATAGTGCGATCGATATTACCGTTTTTAGTATTACTACCTACATTACCATCAATAGTGCGGTGAATAACTATGCTGTTGGTGGCCGGCGATAATGCCGAAAAACATTTGCGTAGCCTACAATCAGCAATAGTCAGTTTACTTAATTTATGAGCAATTTTTCTGCGAAATAAAAAGTATTCCAGCCAATAAATACGACAATATGTCCATCAATAAATGCATATTCAAGACTAAGCTCTTACACCTTACAATTAACAAGCCTATCGCTTTATACTGAAATTACAAAATGCAATATAAATATGATTCCGCACAGTATACCGTCAAAAGGGTACGATGTTTGGCAAGTTGGTGTTTCATATTGAAATGTGAACGGCAGCGCGAGAAATAAATGACGCAGAAAGAACAAGTGACAACACGAGCGCTCGTGTTGTCACTTGTTCTTTCCCCGTCCTTCTTTCCGCGTCTATCTCATTAACTCGCAACACCTTAGACACTTGCTTTCTTGAACGACAGGGCTCAAGTACTCCCAGAAGGAACACGCTTACGCAACAACAAACAGCCACGGAGAGGCAGGTGGCAATCTTCCAAATTACCTTGCGGATTATTTATCCTACGTGGTTAATCGCAGCGCAGAAGTAGAAGTGCAGTGTCTGTATATCGCGTAACGTGAAATCGACATCTCTCCTATTTATTAGGAGGGATATGAATGCAAAGATAATCAATATCCATGAATCGCTGCAACGTTTCCAGGACGTTTCACTACTGCTGTCACAGCGCGCATTCAGATTTCTCGCATGCGCAGCACATTCTTAAGCATTTGAAGTGCTTTAAATACACGTAATATTGCATAACCCGAGCGACTATGTGGGCAAAGGTGGTAGTGAATATACCAAAAAATAATCCATTTTAAGCAGTCGAAAAGGAATGATAATATGAAAATAGGCATGCAAATGGTTATCTTGCAATTAGAAACAGTATTGGGACCTATAGTGCCTGATAAAGAGTACAATTTAATTAAAGCAACCAAGACGAGGCAATAAATTTCTTGGAGTACAGCATAGTTTTCTCTTCATTACGTATTCCTGTGAAGTATAAAGGAATTGCGGTGAATTTTAATTATAGTATATTTATAGCATTTTCAATTAAAAATCTATGTTGTCCATAAACATAGCAACCTGTATGCCAACTTCTCCTCTCAAGTACCGGGTGTTCAAAGTTAACCCATTAGGGCCCACTGTACTTTAAAAAGTACACTTCCTTTTTCGGGCATAGAAAATACAAAACAGAATATTATGATCCTGCTCATTAGAATTTCTGATGCCAAAGGTTGCAGCAAGAAAATCCTAATTTGGAATATTGACTCGGTTATGTTTTTTTATGTTTTATGAGTCGTCAAACTTTAGGAAAATGAGAACCTGTTAAACGCACGTGGTCAGTACTACTTTTTCTAAATTAATTTGAAGTTTTACATTTTATATGTTGAAAAAACGGACTGCTTCTGCTTCAGGAAGAGCAATTGAATCCCTGCAAAGCGCGAGAAGCCTATAGAGTGCATAGTTTTGCTGTGAGGAGTAATCAAATGTTGCTGTACTTTATTTAGTACACTGGGACTTCGTGGGAGCATACATGTAACTCTTGTTGTGCGTTGCATCATAGATTCAACAGGCTTTTTTTGTTATGAATGCCATTTTTTTGGTTACATCAGACTCATGAGGCTTCGAAAGATGTCGCTGTGAATATACGAGTGCTAGAGTTATTGTATATGCTCCCTACGGGAGCAGAGTTGCGCATAGGTCCGCCATTATGTTCAACGGCTGTGCAGTGAAGCCACTCGTCGCGCGCGCAGGAGACAAATACGGCGCGACGTTCCGGCGCGGGCGACTAGCCGCGGACGATTGCAAATGAGTAGAAAATTAGGGCGGCGTATTGGTGAGCTAAATTCACTAGCGCATAAAAGCAGAGGAGCTTAACACCCGAATGCTAGGTAACTTCTCTGAAAATGGCAAACTGTCACATTTTTTTTTTGCAGGTGTGTAACGAATCGAAGCTCTCGCACATTTAAAGCTGTTATGTCAGACATTTCCTTGCATTTATTCGCTATGTTGCGGCGCCTAACATTTAGGTTGATGAAAAACAGTCACGTGAGCAGCGGGAATACTCTCACTGTTCGGCACAACACAGCTGCCGAACGCGCTCAGCATATTCGCGCGCGCTCAGCGTATTGCACCTTTACAGCGAAGCTGCATATGGCTGTAAGTCCTCGAGCATCGCGTCCGCGGAGAAAACGATGCGTATACACGGTACAGCAGCAATTTAACATCGTTCCCGGGGGAAGTGCAGGACGACGGAGCAGTGGCTTATACGCGCAACCAACTATCAGCTAAGCGAACCGAGTGGAGAATTAGTGAGCGTAAGGCCCATTAGTGAACTAAAGGTGACGGAGTTAATTGAACGTGAATTAAGTGATCGTTAAATTGATTCAAAGGTGCCCTATGTGAACAGAAGGTAGGAAGCTGTATATGGCTAGGTTGTGACAAAAAGTGCGTCTGAGTCGCGTGCACAGCGAATACTACAGCGGAGGCCGATCCCACCACCACAGTTTTCTCATGCATGCTACGATCGAACAGCTCAAAAGTTCGGTTGCTACCGCGTGGTACCTTGCAACGAAAATGGTGCGATTATTTTCAGCATGCTCACGACGTTTTCTAGCCTCGCCGGAAGGCCCGTACTATTTGCTTTTAAGGGTGTTTTAAAGAAACTTCGTGCACGTATGGTCGACAATCAGGTGGGTGTATTTGGCCGCCTAAGCAAGCTGCTCGGTGACCGTCGCCAAAACACCATTGCGCGAACGGTTACGCTAGTGACCACTGACAAAGTAACATTCGTCATTAACCACCATTCACGGCTGCTTCTCTGTTCGAAAAAACAATGACGATGAAACTGACGGAAACAAGTCGGTGTGGGAGCCGCGCCGTCGTGTCCGTAAAGTTGGCTTCGCCGCGGCAAAATTGAACATTTGACGTCATCTTCCACCACGTGACGGCGCTCGCCGAATAGCGGCGCGAGCGGCGCAAGGAAAAGTTATGCGCAACTCTGCTACCTGCGGTAGCATATACAGGGACACTTACGAGTGCCTCTTGATGTTTTAATTGGCGATTCTGTCCCTAACATGGGAACTTAGGAGGAGGAGGGGAATGACGACGGTACGAATGGATGCTCTCTGCTAACGATAAAACAACATGGAACGAAAGGAACGTGGGTAAGATAACTTCTGTTTTGACTCAGGAAAGCAGCATTGTTTCGAAAATGGCAAATACAACAGCATAATGGCTATGCTGACGAAAGACTACAGAGTTGAGTAACTATGCTCTGTATCGGGGTGGCCATTCACTGAAGAAAAAAAACGTACTGCCACTGTCCTCCTTCTTCATCCGCAGTAACAATGGCATGAGGGGGTTTGAGCTTTGCGATCAAGCTCTCGAATGACTAAAGAATTTTCATCCCTGAGAAAAAGTGGTACCAGCCCCTATTTACCCAGATGATCGAAATAGCCGCAGACAACGCATGAAGGGGTCTGTTACCACATTGTAGGTTTTAGCAGACCCTCTACGCGCTGACTATTGTCCTTTAGTCGCATAACAGCAAAACACTGACTGCGCCTTGTTGTACTCAAGAGAAGTATCAAAGCTCTCCAGATTCCACTCTGCTTGTTATTACCCTCTATCCATACGGACATTTTCACAAGAAGCCGGAAAAACAGTTCTATTCTACCTAAGTACATCGAAATGGTGCGGCGAAAAGCGTGACGTTACGCTTTCCCTAAAGCACTGGTCCTTGATTAAGTTGCATGAGCCAAGATAACTTTGTTATTCGTTTCGCAAGGGCCCAGCGTACTCGCCATTCTTGCATCAAGTCACCTTGCCCGTTGCTATCTCGAAGGCCCAGCGTACGTTTTATAGTACAGTATCATAACTCCTGAAGAAACACACGTAACTCTATGAAAATTTGCACGTGTGGTTATCTGTTGTGGTTAATTAAATGAGCAAAATGTCAATAAAATCGGACCAGTAGTTCTTTCGTGGTCCTTAATGGGTTAAGCTTTATGCTTTTTCTTAAAATTCGGCACTGGGAAGAACATGAAAACCACCTTTACAGATAACACATATAT
>JALIZH010001841.1:0-17743 GCA_030522465.1 Rhipicephalus appendiculatus | reverse complement strand
CCATGTTGCCCGGGAAATGCTGCTCAGAGAAATGTACATTTGTTTAATTTTGAGGTTGCCTAATTCACCAATTTCTCTCTTTAATAAAATGCCTGAGAGAAAAGACAGTTGTAAGTATTGACGTGTTGCTTTAAATGAGTGTGCGTGTACGATCTAGAATAGTCCTGATCTATTTTCCAACATTCGCTTATCGTAGCGCATGATCCCTTCTGCCAAGAGAAGTGATGGTAATGAACTTGTCAGAGCAGTACCTGCGAATCGGAAATCGAAACCTTCCACTAAGATGGAACATTGACCTGATGCGCCCGATTCGCCGTTGCGAGCGGCTAAGAAAAGTCGTTCCATCAGGCTCGTGTCATCACGGAAGCAGAGTAGGGCAGCGAAGTCTGAGCGGCGTGGATCGTCGCAGCCGGTAGGGTGAAGGATGTCCTGCTGTGTCACAGAGGGCAGTCTGACGATACGTTTCCGTGTGCCAACAAGCGCAGGGCATCACACAAGAGGTGGCACACTGTTTCCCACGGCGCCGCAATGGACCTAGTTCGGTGCAGCCGCGCCATGGAGAGACGACGTTTACGTGAGTGATTCTTAAGAGGGAAGAAACAGGGAAATTGAGGGGGAAAATGGGGGAAGAGTGCTCGATAACTGACTCTGTAAAGGACACCCTCAACCAAAACACTCGTGGGGGGTGGGGAATGAAGGAGATAGGGAAGAGAGAAGAGGATGGAAGGACAAAGAAGCGCCTGGTTTACCGGGTCGGGCGGCTTAGAAATGCCGCTCGATCAGGGTTCGCGTCTTGTAGGAAGGAGATCAGGGCCGCTAGAGCGGCGCGGCGGCGATCCTCGTAGCCGGAGGGGAACAGGAAGTCCTGTAGGGACACCACAGGGCAGACCGTGGCGGCGGGTACTCAGTTGTCAGCCGCTTCCGAGCGTCGACAAGGGCTGGCACTCACAGAGGAGATGTGAAACTGTTTCTACCGCGCCTCAGTCCACACAGTTCGGTGTAGCCGCGCCGCAGAGGCTATGCTTACGTTCTGCTGGGCACGCCTAACCGGTTCTCAGGGTGAGGAGGAGCGCGCGATCGCGGCGGGAGAGGCCAGTTGCAGGAAATGGCGGTGGGGCGTGTCCAGCGGCAATCCGCGAGTCGGGATGCTCTCGCATCAACTCACGGCGAAAGTTAATGCGCGCCGAGTCGAAGGATGTTGCGTAGCCCGTAAGCGGGGTCGCGCAGGAGTGAGCTTGCCTCGCGAGCTCGTCCGCCGCCTCGTTGCCCGCGATGCCGACGTGGGATGGTAGCCACTGCAGGACCACGTCGCAACCACTCCCACGAAGTGCCAGGAGGCTCTGGGCAACGCGCTGGGCGAGCGGAGGGCCGCGGTCCTCCCTCGCGAGTTGGCGCAGGGGCTGCCCTGGAGTCGCAGAAGATGGCCGCGCTAGTGACAGCCGGCGACTCGCGAAGGAGATCGGCAGCTAGCTGCAGAACCACCAGCTCGGCAGTCGTAGAGGAGGCGCGGTAGCTCAGGCGTCTCTGGAGGTTAGTGGCGAGCTCGGGGGCGACACAGGCTGCTGCAGCAGAGTGGTCCTGTAGTACAGAGCCGTCGGTGAAGACGTGAGTCCTGCCGGCCAGGTCCTCGTGCATCCGCGCTGCGGATTCTTGAGCGATGGCATATCGAGGGGTGACGCGCTTTGAGCGAACACCGGGGAGCTCTAGGGGAGACTCGCAGGGGCTCGCGGCAATGTGGGGCGGGCCAGTGAGCAGGGGGCGTCGGTTCCTCAACCACCAAACTGTCGTAGAAATCAAGAATTCGGCCGACGCGCGAGTTGGGAACTGCACGCAGTCTGGTGAGTAGGGGGCCGGCATCCGGGGCCCGGTGGAGGCGCTCCATGCGGCAGAAGGCGCGCATGTCAGATGTTAATGGCACAGGCCATGCGCGAGCTTCCGCAAGTGTTTCTGCCACTCGGGAGCTGCAGGGAAGTCCGTGGCACATGCGGATCACTCGCAGGTAATCCCGTTGCAGCGCTCGCCGCTGCACCTCACGTACACTACACAGTGGCAGGGCGTAATGCACTGCCGAAAGTGCGAATGCCCCGTAGACGTTGCAGGCAAAGGCGGGGGGTGCAGCCGTCACCGCGGACGAGGGGTCGGCGCACACAGGTTTCGACACGACGGGCCGCCTGACGAATGTGCTTGACAGCGGGCAGCCACCGTAGCCGGTTGTCGATCGTGAGGCCGAGGTAGCGCTCGCAGCTTTGCCAGCCGATGCACTTTCGAGTGTGGCCGCGCACGTACAGCTCGATGTCGTCTGTATAGATCACCGCGCGCACAGGGAGGTCAGCCGTTTCTGGGAGGCACTTCACGAGCGGCGCGAGCACCAAGTTGAACAGAAACGGGCTTAGGACACTGCCCTGTGGTACACCAGAGTGGACGGGAGCGCGGTGAGCTTGTCGCTCTCCCCACGCGCACAGAAAACGTCCGGTCGGTGAGGAAGGCTTGCACATAGTTCAAGAGTCTGCCGTTGACACCGAGTGCGCGAACAGCACTGATGATGGACGCGTGGGGGAGCGAGTCGAAAGCCGACTGAACGTCCAGTAGGAGCAGGATTGCCATCTCCCCATCGTGCAGGGCCTGTTCAAGGGTGGTAACGACGGCAGCGATGCAGTCAGCTGTTGCGCGACCAGGTCGGAAGCCGCACTGTTCGGGCGCAAAAGTCGCCGCGGGCTGCCTCGAGCCATTGAAGCCGGTGAAGGGCCATTCCTTCCATGGTTTTCCCAGCCACGGATGTGAGGGAGAAGGCCGATACGACTTGAGTTCACGGGACGGTTTGCCTCGCTTTAGGACTGGCACGACCACAGCAGAGCGCCACTGATCCGGGAGGTCTCCACTAGCGAAAACTCGGTTGTATGCCTCTAACAAGAGAGGCCGCTGGGATGAGTCCAAGTTCCTCAGCAGCTGGTGCGTGATGCCGTCCGCGCCAGGAGCGCTGCGCGTGTGCTTCCTTTGGATTACCCGCTGCAACTCGGAGAGGGTGAATTCCTTCTCGCAAAGGGAGCGGATGTCAGCCGCAAGAGCAGGTTCGGGTGGAGGGAGGGGGTGGGGCCGTGTGGTTCATGGTGTGCGCAGGAACCTGGGCAGCAGAAGGAGGGAGCTGGAAGGATGAGGCAATGAGCTCCAATTCCGTGATTCCACGCGCCACCGCGGTGGCGAGAACAGGGAAGCGAGACACCTTTGGGTTGAGCATAACGCTCATGATGTGCAGCCGCGGCGGCGGCGGCGCGGGTCACGGAGGGAGGAGCACACGCTCGTCCAGCTGCGGTCGCGCAGTTGTTGCGCGTGGCGTCGGCACACGGCGTCCAGCCGGTTGTACTCTGTCCAGGCACCGGGGCCCGAAGAGCGCTGCGCCCGCCTCTGCGCACGCTGGCGCACTGCGCGGAAGTTTAAGAGCTTAATGTCTGGGCAGGGCGTTCCATCGGGCACCACACAGCGAGTGGTTGCACGCTCGGCACAGTCCGCGATACGCGCAAAGAAGTCCTCGCTGGACTGGACGCCCGCGCACAGCTCGCGGAAGAGCGGCCACCGCACGACCTTGTAGTCGCGCACGGCACCACGGCTGGGTTGGCTCGGTAGGAGCGCGATCGGGAAGTGATCGGACCCGGCCGTGTCAGAGTGTCGCTTCCACTCGTAAGAGCAGCGTTCCGACACCAGGGCCAGGTCGATCACAGTGGTAGCGCTGTTGCGACGTATGAAAGTTGGCTCCCCAGTGTTTAGAACGAGGAGACCAGCCCTGTGTATCGCTTCGGCGAGGTCCCGACCGCGAGCATCGGTGCTAGGGTCACCCCAGCTGACATGGTGCGCGTTGAAGTCCCCGCAGAGGCGTGGTCGTGCGAGTGCGGCGACAAGATGCGGGATAAACGCGTAGCTGGCCGCAGCGACTGGGCGCACATAAACACTCACGACGGAGGTGTCAACACCATCTACACGAACCGTAGCCGCCACACACTCACATGTTTCACTGGTATATTGTTCCGTGGGGGGATGAGAGCGTGAGGAAGCGTTGATCGGATGTAGAGCGCTCCGCGCGGCTTCCCGGGTGGGTGGAGGGCGGCACCGCACGGGACACTGGTGCAATCAGACCGCGCACACTGCGTGGGTCTGCTGTAGCCGATGTATAGGCTCCCAAAGCATCGCTCAGTGGCGTTGCGACTCTGGACAGGCAGCGCCATCTCTGGAAGAAAAATAGAAACTGGGAATATACGTTGCGCGTTTTCCCTTTTCTTCGCCGCGCTGCCGCTCGCTTCTGTGCACGTGCAGCGCTTTCGCGCTACGCTTGCTGCGCCCCGCAAGAAACATAGAAACTGGGGGTAAACGTCGCGCATTTTCTCTTCTCTGCGCCGCGCTGCCGCTCGCTTCCGTGCACGTGCAGCGCTTTCGCGCTGCGCTTGCTGCGCCTCGCAAGAAACATAGAAACTGGGGGTAAACGTCGCGCGTTTTCCCTTCTCTCCGCCGCGCTTCCGCTCACTTTCGTGCACGTGGAGCGCTTCGCAATGTTACGCTTGAAAAAGATCTCCCCGCTGTAGAGGCACTTCGAAAAGCGAACGTAATGAAAGGAGAAAAGATCGTTAATCACGTTAATCGATGTTCCACGTTGTCGACTATGAAAAACATGTGATTGTTGTTTAGATGTGCATGCTGGCAGTGGCAAACGCGTACTGTTTCGCGAAGTGAAAAAAAAGAGAAAAAAACAAAGATTACACAGCTATGGCACTAAAAAACCTGAGAAGGTTGGAGTCATGTCCTCCGTACCGCTGGAGCATCACCCGCTGACTTAGCCATGAGGCAGCTAGCCTAGCTTAGCTTTAACCGCTGCGAAGCAAGTATAACTGCTCGCCTCGTCTGTCTGTCTATTTTTTTTGCTTCTCGCTTCGTGCTTGCACTCCCTTTTTATGAAAATATCGACTTTACAGGTGTGTAAGACTTCCTGCGCGGACGCTGCTCAGTGTGAGAAGTGTCGAATTTCAGGCGCGATGTGGTATCGGGCGACGAGCTCGCCCAAAGCGCACTCGTAAACGCACACTCGAAGCAATGTACGGGTGCTCGGTGCGCGTGAAAGAAAACCGCACAATCTCAAAAGGTGACAATTACAATTCCTGAATTAAGTGCCAGTAAGATTCAGCGGCTTAAATATATACCACCCTAAAAAAGCGACAAAAACAGAACAAACCAGCAAAACGATGTCAAGTTAGCTGAAAATGCACAGGCGTTCGTTCCGGCGCGATAATGCAGCCTTGTGCGGAGTTCAGTTGAACGCAACCAACACCGCAACGCTAACCGCGGTATGACGTATGTGAGCGTGAACATCCAACAACGACAGCTAGGTCTCACAAACACAAGGAATCAAAACACAAAGTTGCTTCAACATACAACCGTAATTGGATGTAAAAATGCGAGACGCTGAGCAATCACAACTGCAGTCGTTGCATGCACGCGCCGCGTTACTGGATTCAGGTAGTCGAAACAAACGATTTCAAGCGAAGAATTGAGTCAGCCAAAACGGAACGCGAGACAGAGCTAGAACATTATTCCTTTAACTGCGTTGATCCACGCTTGTGTACGTTCTCTCGTACGACTTGTCCGGGAAGCGTACAGTTTTGCAGGTGGATCGCGTAACTTGGTACTGTCTGCACTGCTGTGGCAAACAGCAATACTTCGGACCTCGCTTTCGCTTTCGTGGGGTCGCTTCTACCATCGCGGAAATGCAGCTTCGCAAAGCAAGCCTCTCGGTTTAGCGTGCCAAGCTGACGGCATAACGTCTACGCTCCCCGTACCGACCGAAGAACGCGTGCGAACGCGTGCCGCCACGGTCGGCTTTCGGGGAAACAGGCTGAATCGGCCGCGCCCTCTGCCGCGCTTATTCCCAATTTCACCAGCGCTTGCCTCCAGAGCCACAGTGCGGCGCTGTCGTCGCCGCGCGAATATTCGTTTCCTAGAAGGCCAGGACGTGATAGCACAGAACACCTATACTACTATGTAGAGAAGGGAAACTGTACCTTTGACAGTGCAACACAAATAAGGGTAGCGGTGGCGTTGTGAACTAAAGTATCCGACCTAGAGATGGCGCTGATAAAACTATCATCATCATTACGCTGGGGCAATATGGCTGCTGCATTGCTGGCGGGTGCGGGTGGTCGCGGTGCGCGCCCGCAGGTTGCGGGCGTTTATTCACCGCTGTTGCGGGATAGTATTCGCGCTCACGGCAGCCTAATGTTACTACAAATATTTACCCTAAGTCGCCAGGTGACCGCGAGGCCTCAACTGGCAAAAAAACACGCCAAGCAAGTAAGCTTGCATTGTTTATTGGCAATCGTGAATGTAGCAGTATACATGTAAACAAGGAGCACTGTGAGTCACAGAGTTGAACAATACGCACAAAAAACAGTATTAGCCATCTGTTTAATAAAATTCCCTGCTGAAGTCGAGCAACTTTGTCTCTTCGCTCGTTCAGAATATCATTTATAATACGCGGAACGACATGTCGCGGGTGACCCAAGCACAGTACTTGCGTACGTACTGTACAGTGCTGCCCGCTGTCTTTCTCACTACCCATGCGCGTTTGATGATTTGAGCTGTAATAAACAAACAGCATTAAAGCTGCCCTCAAAAGATGCAGTGTCAGTAAGATTAGCCTGAGCCGCAATGTAATATTTTGACAAAACATTGGCGAGTAGCACATCGCATTAAAAAAAAAGAAAAAAAAGTGAAACCACGCTGTTATGCTAGATATTCCTGCACATAACGCGTTCTCGTTATTGTGCGTAATATTCCTGTGTTCGTGCCTGAGCATCCTATCTTATTACGACTAATTCCGACAACTAGTTCAACTTCCAGTTGTGCTAACCTCGTCTATCTTGGGAAAACACCATTTACGGGATTCTTTTGAAAAGCAAACTTGATTTATGTTTCAAAGAGTCGAAGAGGTTGCAGTGACATAAACACTTCAATCGAGTAACAGTTGGCGAATAATGAAAGCCTTAGCCTGAATCCAACATTTCAGCAAGTGAACATTCTTGCGAAGGTTGTCACGGAAGATAAGTTTACAGAATTGAGCTACCCTTGCTCGCCCACTGTTGATCAGCTGACACGTGAGATAGAGGATGCCTTTGGGTGTTCCTAAAAGCACTCATTTGCAAAAAGAAACGATACACCAGTGTACAGCACTCATAATACATTGCACATGACATATGCACATACAATAGGGACATATGGAACATTAGTACACTAGACAGCTAGGAAGTGCTGGAAGTCACGGTAGCTATGTTGGAAAATAGGCAGTAAGTAATGATTTCTGTCCAATCTGTATAATTAACTTTTTTACGTGGGTTATTCATAAAGTAAGGGCGGTTTGCTAACCTTTTAATATTTACACGTCAGATTAAAGATTAATATGCACAGCACCATCTGTTAATTCTCCGCGAAAGTACTGAAGTTATTGTTCTGGCTCAGTAGTCATCTGCTTGTCAGGAAATGCAGATGACAGTGTTTGCGAAAATCGTTGCTCCCGCCTGTTGTGAGGTTGCACGCTGTAATTCGATTTTTGCATGCAATAGAATCATCAGCTCCTCCAATTCATGGGTAGTTGTGCCTAGTTTACGGGCCAACAGTGATGAGTGAAAGAAAGGTCAGAAAATGATGTCGAGACTTCACAAACGGCTGCACAAATGTGTACGGCAAAGAACAGAGCGGCAGGCCAAGCATCCAGACCAATGAAACTATTCAAGTGGACAGGGCATTGCAATTAGATCAACGACTAACAGTTAGTGGTCTGTCAGATAAAGTTTCCCTTGTTGGTCTCACTACAATTTACACGATTTTAGCTTAAATGCTCAGATATCACAATTTGTTTAAGCTGGGTACCAAAAATTCTTACTGACCAACTCAAACACCTTAGAATGTCAAGTGGACGAGCATTTTTGGACGGCTACCGACAAGACAGAGATGCTTTGTTTTCACACATTGTTACATATGACGATACTTGGATATCCTATGCCACTTCAGAAACAAAACAATGATCAATGCAGTGGTTCCACTCCCCTTCACAAAAACCGAAAAAATTCAAGGAATTTGTTTACTCCAGTCAGAAAATGATGGCTACCATTTTCAGGGACGAAAAGAGTATTCTTTTGGTTGATTTCACAAAATGTGGGCCACAGTTACAGCTGACATATACCGTGAAACGCTCACCAAGCAAAAATGTATGATAAGAAATCGACGACGTGGCAAACTCTCATCTGGAATCATCCTCCTCCATGACCACATGCGTCCTCGCACCACAGCCAGAACCAATGAGAAGATTCAAGGTATTGGTTGGGAACACTGATAACCCGCCCTACTGTCTCGACCCAGCGCCAATTGACTATTTCCTATCTTTTCATTGAAACAGTGGCTCAGGCTACAACGGTTTGAAGACAGCAAGAAATTGAAGACTGCCGCTATCAACAGGTTCAGTTCCCAGGTAGCGAACTTTTATGTAGAGGGACTAAAGAAACTAGTGTGGTGGTACGATAAGTGCTTAGAAGCTAACGGTGATTATGTAGAAAAGTGAAGTAGGTTTGTGCTAAACTAAGCCCGCCAATAAAAACCTTTGCTAATGAATATTTATTTGTTTGGGACCAAACAGCCCTTACTTTTTGAACAACCCTCGTAAAATTGTTATGCTTTGCATTGACAAATAAATAAATGAGTCCATCTTTTTTGTGCCAACGGTGCATAGTCGTCAAAGACACTGCTGATACGATGGACGACTGCAGAAGCTGAATTCACATTATCATTCTTCACTACCTCCAAACTGTCTGCCTCACTCTTAACATGAGTATCATGCAAAACTAGCCTTTTTTGGCTACATTGCTCACAGCAATACCAAGGAAATAGCTTTCAGTACACATTCAAATCTTCAACATGTACAAACACTGGCCAACTCTAATGAACTCTGATTACACCTATTGAGTGCACTCAATTAATGCTCTGTTAAAAACTCCATGTCGTGTCAGGTCTGTTATCGTGAACAAATATTATTACAGTAAAAGCTCATTAATTCAAACTCAGTTAATTCAAAGTTACAATTAATTCGAACTGATGCCCTGGTCCCAGCACAGCCCTGTGAATTTCTAGGGAGGAATTTCTCAATAATTCGAACGCGTTGGTATCAACAACAGTTAGCTCGAACTGGGAGCCCCTGGTTTTCGTCGCTCCTCGCAGAAGTCTGCCCAGAGTGATCACAATATATTTCAACATCAAACAAACTAAATTTACTAGAGATGCAAAGCAACAAAACAGCATCATTTCTCAGCATATGAGATTTCAGATGCTGCACTGGAGCCCTTTGGCAAGCTACAAACAATGTTCATGGAGTCACGATGGAAGAAATGCAAGTGAATGCAAATTATTGATTACTTTTAATTTTGATTGTGTTAACTCTATCATGTAAATAAACGTGTTTTAGTGCATAAATATCATATATTTTGACATTAAGGCTCGCAATGCACGTCGATGCTATTTTTGGCGTATCACAGACTGATCAATTTTGTTCGCTGTCAGAGCTCCATGAACTTAATTTACGAATTCACATACCACAAACATGTAGTAGCGCCTAGTTCGTGATAACGAGCCCAGATGTGGCTTCTTTGGATTCTGCCCACGCATTGTAGCACAATGTCTGTTCATTCTAGTGCCTGCCCACTAATTTGAATTTCACATTCCCCTTCGAGTACGAATTAACGAGGTTTTACTGTATTTGCTATTTGTCTGTGGCTCAGCTTCACACACAAAACAAATTGCTTGCACAAGTGCAACGGTGATGTACCCTTTTTTCTGGACAGTGCGTGTTTACATATCATCCCATTAATGCATTGGCAATGTTCATTGAACAGAGCTAAAAACGAATTTTTTTAGATGCTTTACAAATTCCTCAGCCTGTTCCATAGAATACTGCCCAAAATATCCTTATGCACATGCTTTCATTCACCTACGCCCATCATCAAACATTATGTATTCCAGAGTAGTGACCTGGAAGTGCCATCCAACAATACTTATACACTGAGGTGCCCTTAAATCCACTCATCTCCAGGTGACCACTGCACGACATGTCTTGTTTAATGAAGGGACGAGTACTTGCACACAGTTTCCTATTTTAGAACCTTCACAATGCCACTCCCAACAAGTAAGCGGTACCAGTAACTTTTCGTTTCAGCACTACTGTAGCTGTTCTTGCCATTCCTTTGCAACAGTCTTCGCATTCACAGCAATCTATACTGAAAAAGCAGTGCCGCTAAATATGCACTACTGCTGGCCTATTTGCTACCTATTTATATGTGATGCTCAATGCAAAGTTTGACACGTAGAGTGAAGTACAGTATGTGCACCCCATCACACGCACTATCCAAAAAATTTGAAGCGTGCACATTTCCTCTAAATTGAGTAATTCATGAAGCAAGAAAATAATTTGTGCACCCAATTTCGTACAGCTTCGACATACTGTACAATATCACTGCTTTTCAGTATACCTAAGGCTTGCGTTTGTATGCCTCGTAAATATTGTTGGCCCATGGGGTTGTCACTACGGCAACTGTTGAGCTTCTTACGACTTGATGTGGGTAGCTTGGAAACCGATGATTTCTCTTATGTCCAGTTTCCTGAAAAGAAAAAAAAAAACCGAGTCATGAGAAAGAGTAAGACAGAAATGGTTAAACAAAAATTGGTTCAATAAATAAAGTGTCTACAACCATACCTTGCGAGGGTTTTGGCCCATGAGTTTACTTTCAGTGATGACACATTCTCTGCTGACCTGAGGTAGGTTCAGAGATAAAGCATCCAAGTGTATGCTGATATGAGTAGTTCCTTGGAGGCTGTGGTTGGGCTGAAAGAGGAAAAAGCAGTCATGGTTACTATAGTAGAAGAGTGAATGTATTTACGATTCATGTCTAAGAAGAATGTATATGAGAACACTGCACAAAAACGATATGTTTGTGAATTTGTTTTAGAGATGCCCATCAGTGGACAAAGCTGTAGTTAATTGCCCAACTGGATAAACTATATGGTATATGAAAATGTAACTGTATATGAGAACACTGCACAAAAACGATATGTTTGTGAATTTGTTTTCTGTCCCTGCTTATGAAAATGTTCAAATGCGTGCACATACTGTAAGTTCACTTGGCTTTACCATGCATTGAATTCAAGAGCATATCTCGCAGCGGACTCGTTTGCGCAGAAACAGGTAAAACTTATGCTGTGATCTATGTGGCAAAGTTAGGCAGTACAGACATTATCTGCAAATGTGAGAATGCAGTAAGCGATCTGAGAAACAGGGGCGGCGCCAGGATTTTTTTACCAGGGGGGGGAAGGGGGGGGGGGCACACTCATGATAAGTGAGTTTCTTCGGGGGGGGGGGGGGGCTCCAGCCCCCCCCGTGTCCCCGCCCCTGCTGATAAAATGTCATTAGAACCCACAAGTTGTGCATCTCATCAGCTGGACAAGTCGTAAAACCTTATGAATTGACAAAAACCGTAGCGCATGCAAAAAAAAAAAAAGGCTACGTTCAAGTGCAAAGCATTTTCACTCACCGGTGCCCACGCGCACATTGTGCATCGTTATTCCGTTTTCGTAGGTAGTCGCCGAGCACTTTGCCGGCGTTGAATTTTCACGCTGGAAGCTGTGCAGCCCGACGTTTATACGACGTTTATAAAGTCGGTGAAGCGCCGCAGCTGACATGATTCACAGGCTTTAGACACGTTCGCCTTGAGGTAGCGGCATGGTAAGTCTGACACACAAACTCGCATTGATATATCAAAGCCGATCGGAAACGAAGCTGCGTTACCATAGCTGCGTGATGCCGATCACAGAAAACGACCGCGGTACAATTTGAATGAATTAACGGACCGAAACGCAACCGATGCCAATGGGCTGCTGCTTTTCGAGCGTCAGTGTAATCGCAATGCTTGTTCTCAAACAATCAAACTCTTGTAGTAATTCTAGAAGTAACAATAAAACCGATCCCTACTATCTTTATGAAAAATGACACGGTAACTAAGCTTCTAACGATCTTTTGACACATTCTAAAACGAAATATTTGGCCTCGTTGAGCGCCCCTAACACGGAAAATCCGAACTAACTTATCCGACCGCTAAAAGAGGAGTCAGTAGTTCCGCTATTCGCGCATTTCGATGGAACTCGCCGTGGTCGATTTTTTCGCCCTCTGCGGCCATCGCTGGAACTTGAGAGTCTCCGGGGCCTGGTGATAGTCGCGCAGGGGAAGGATCGCTGCAAGCACGGCTTGTCGGCAATGCAGTGAATTGCGGTTCCACTGCAGTATGCGCGGCTTAGTTTTACGGAGACCGTTACTCGCCATCCTGGATTAGCGCCGGTTGGGTGGCCAGCGCTGCAGTGCAGAGCGGGCGAATGGGACAATCGGAGGGCAAAAACTCCAGTGCCGCTGTGAGTGCTGCCACCAAGAGTGAGATAGCAGAGCCCTTCTTGTCGCTGGTCGCGGCTGCGGGAGCAGTGACACCGGTGGCGGCTGCATAGGATAGTTCCTTAGTGACTGGGCGGTAGTTTCAGTGCTTCGCGCGGTTACCGGAAGCGTCGGTTTCTGATGCCCGCGCAAGGGCGAGGGCCTCACTACGCGACATAGGCGTCGTAGACTCCTTGCGCAGGTCAAGGACGCGACGCTGCTCCTGCCAACGAGGGCAGCGCGGTTCCGTGGCAAGGTGTTTTGCGCCACAGAACAAACACTTCGGCTGCTCAGCCGTGCACTCAGCCGGTGAATGGGGCCCTCCACATCGCACACAGCGCCTGGTGGACGTGCACGTAACGTCTATGTGGCCGCAGCGGGCACAGCGGGTGCACTGAGCTGGGCGCGGCCATAAGGGGCGCACAGTGCGGCGACGTTTGTAGAGTTCGATGTCAGCGGGGGGTTTCGACCCGCTGAACGTCACAAGAATGTTCCGGCCAGTACAGGAGCACTCTAGGAGGGAGAGCTGCGACGTAAAGTTCGCAATGATGTCTTCGTTGCCTATGGAAGGGTCCACGTTGTATACAACACCACTGCAGGTGTTGGTGGTTGCCTTCTTTGCTCGCACTGGGATGCCGCAGATGTCGGCAATGGCGAGAAGGGTGGTTAGGGGTGTGCCCGGAGCAACGTCGGCCGCGACCACATTGCGCCGAAAGTTAATTCCCACTCGCACAACTCCATCAATGGGAGCAAGAGAGGCAGAGATGGCCTCCTGCGTAAGAGGCCGGAAGGATGCCTTCCTCTCAGTATGGCGGAAGAGGACTGTGTCCACATGTGTGAGTAGGTGTGTGTGTTTGGGCAGGGGCTAGGGAAGGTTTGTCAACAAGCTTGGGTTGGGGCCCCGGGATTGAGAGGAGTGGTGCGCATAGTGCTGTTCCGCTCAGGGCTCCTGTAGATGGGAGGGAGGGGGAAGGGGTCCTCGGCTCGTACCTGGCCCAGAACACAGCTTGGCCGAAAGGGACACTTGGGGAGCGTGCCTGTGGAGGCACCCTTTTTGACAGGCGTCGGGAGAGATGCCTGCTGGGTGGGGGACGGGAACAGAGGCATGATTGCTCCGCTTCTCCTTTCTCCCTCCATGGACAACAGTCGTGGTCGGAGGGGGAGGAAGAGGGGCCGCTCTCTTGGCTGTGCCGGGAGTGGTGGCTGCGGCTGTTCCAGGTAACCCGGTGACGTCAGAGGCCGTAGAGGAAGGGGCAGGCGGGGAACCTGTTGCGCTGCTCTCCGCAGTGGAGTCGGCGGGAGAGGAGGAAGGTGGTGTGTCAAGGCCCGAGGTGGAGGAGGTGTTTGCCTCCGAACTTGTGGTGGGCGAAGGCAATGAACCTTCGATGCTTGTCTCAGGAATGCTGCCAGTACTGAGAAGGGGCGCCGGCGAAGCTGCCTCCGCTGAGAAAGGACTATTCCCTTCTGGGTCTGCAGGTGCAGAATCGCCCAAAATATGGCGGTCTTGTGAGTCAGGCGTAGGCAAGATGGGCAAGGCTGAATTCTCAACAGGTTCCGCTGCCGCTTCAAGCGATGAGAAGGGACCGGGGTTGGTTGGGAAAGCCGGAAAAGGGTTCGCGGGGCCTGGTGTTGTCGCCGCACGACGGGTGCGCTTGCCTGGTTTCGCGGGGCTTTTTCTTGCTCGACGCGGGCGTCTCCGAGGTGAAAGTTGTTTTTTCTTCTCTTCATCCCTGATGAGGTTCCTTGCTTCCCTCAGGAGGAGTTCAAACGCTCGAGACCGCTTGGAAGCTGGCGCTCAAACTTGGCTCCAAGGGTAGTTCAGCTGAGGTGCTGTCGCCCATCAAGCGATGTGGTGGGGGGACACGAGGAAGGACGGAGATTGGAAAGTGAGGAAACATTGTTGTGAGGAGAGAAGAATAAAATAAGAAATAAATGAAGGGATGATGGGTTTCAATTAGGTCAACCCTTGCGGAGCCCCGAGGGGGGCTGCACTCGAACGTGCGTACAGAAGGGATGAAAATAAATAAATTAAAAGGCTGAGGATGCCATACTGGATAGAGAGTGAAGAAAAAAATCACGCCATATCCACGAAGTGAATGATCATGAGTGGGCGAAGCTCGATCGTTTTCATCCATGGCAGAAGGCAGAATGAGTGGTCTGGAACGCGCTTATACTTCATGGTCATCAGCGTCATGGTTATCACGTGTAGTGGGTACAATCCACTTTACTGGAACGCGCTTATACTTCATCGTTATCACGTGTAGTGGGTACATTCCACTATACTGCGTCATCTTCATCTTTATCACGTGTAGTGGGTACATTCCACTATACTGAAACGCGCTTATACTTCATCGTTATGACGTGTAGTGGGTACATTCCACTATACTGCGTCATCGTCATCTTTATCGCGTGTAGTGGGTACATTCCACTACACGTGGCTACCTACCTACCTACCTACTACTACTACGACTACAGAGGAGGGACAGACCCACACCCTAAGGAGCTTCGCCCCTAAAAAGGCGCGGGCCACACGGAACCGGTTCTCAAGGCGAGGAGGAGCGAGCTCGCGTCTCTTCCTTCTTCTAACCACCAACAACAACATCCACTAGCAGGGTGGGGAACAGGGGGCGCCTAGCAGCGACTCGCGTGTCGGTAAAACTCGGTAAAGCCGCTTGCTCTGGAAAGTATCGACACTCTCTTCCGCGGGTGCGTTTTCCTAATGTCACCTAGTAAAAATTGCTGCAGATCCACGACGTGAATGGTGATGGTGGGGCGAAGCAGTGTGCATCGGATCGTGAATCGTGGCCTTTTTTTTGTTGTTGTGGTTAACAGCATTTTATTTTATTCTTGTTAATCTTTTTGTTCTGTCATACACTTTGATTGATGAGTGGTTAAACGTCGGTGTTTTTACGGTGTTGTGGCCTTTTATTTTGCTCGTTCAGGTTAACAGCCTTTTCATAGCCTTTTTGTTGTTCACAGATGTTTCGGTTTGTTCACATGTTGTTGGCGTTGCCGCTTTGCCGCTTATATGGTGCTGTGGCCTTCTATTTTGTTCTGGTTAACAGCCTGTTAAGTAGTTCTTGTCAACATTTTGCTCTCTCATATACTTTCTTGATGGGTGGTTAAATGTCGGTGTTTGTACGGTGTTGTGGCCTTTTATTTTGTTTTGTTTTTTAACCATATGCGCGCCATGTACGCTCTGTAGACGGTATTTAGCACAGATGTCTCGCACCTGCGCTTCGACTAGGGACTACAACGAGCCTTGACAACAATGGTTTTCGTGCGACCCTAAGGTGCTTTGCCCCTAATAATTTCAGGCCTGCTCACTGCCACCATGACGTCACGCGTCTTGACCGAGCGAGCGCGCACGGGAGGCTGTGAAGCCACTGCCACCATCGCCTTCCGTGAAAAGTTAAAACGTTTGCGGCGAGTTCACATGTGCAGCAGCTTCTTTTAACCTTTCGCGTCTGGCTTGGCGCTGGTTTAAGGAATGCATTACGCTTTAAATACTTTGGTGATTTATTTGTAAGCCACTTATTATTACACTTAAACGTAAAAAAATATTGTACGCTATCGAACGTGTGACCAATTTATAAGAACGTGAGCCAATTTGTACATTGGCAGATGAATTAAACGCGGAAGAGTTGTGCGGTGTACTTAAAAATAAGCTTTCTGAACTGAGAGATAAATTTGTTCCCCTTCGAACACTTCCTTCCAAAAGCTTCAACTGATAGTCAGCGCCGTGTTGTGTCTCATTGTTTTCCCTTCGCCAGCGTTAGTCGCAGTGTAGCTACGATGAATATGAACCTTTTTAGGGTGTAGTTCCAACAATAAACTCTAAAGTCGCTCAAGGCACAAGAAGTGTGGTAGTGTAAGTCATTCGTGTATTAACTTTAGGCCTATTCGTCGTTTACTGATGCATGATCTCATCATAACCTACACCGTAGTCGATTGCGACATGTGTTTCAAAATATGCGATACCAGCCGCGTCGCACGCACGATCCTTCAAAGTGGAATTATAGTCTATATCCGGTTGCAACGATCTGGAAAGTTCGAATGTGTGTGGGTAACTTGTGCGTCATTCCATAATTCTGTGGTCAGATCGTCAAGAATGGATGCCAGAAAAAAAAAGTAACAGTTTCGCCGCAAGGGAGCAGTAATGAATGCGCTAGCAAGAAATTGGAATGTCACACGAAGAACGTCAATTTCAGCTCGATACTTGCAGTGCGCCGCTGAAGCACAAAGAAGGACGCTCGAAAAGAACGCACAAATATACGCAAGAGAAGAGTGAACTAACTGTCACAGTTGTTACGTTTTAGGAGCTTGCTCCTTTTGCTGGGGGGTTGTCTCTCGTCCCTCCCGCCATGTACGCTAGTTCTCATTGCTCCCACTAGAGGCGCAGCTGTGCTCTCGGTTGATCTGAATGGCGCCCACCGGTGGCGCTCGCTCTTGGCGCGCTTCCTTTCTCGTCGCCGGGAGCTCCCTCAGTGCACTTCGTTACCGCTACTCATCATGAAGCACCGAAGAAGCCAAGGCAGCAGCGTGGAGGGCTCGCAACGCAGCAGCAGCAGCGCGGGCTCGCCGCCAAGATCCTGGGGGTGAGAGCTCGCGAGGCGGAAGAGAGACGCCAGCGCCCACAGCAAGTACAAGCCGCTACCAGCACCGAAGCGCGGGAAGCAGCGAGGGCTCGCGATTCCGAAGCTAAGCGGGCTCGTCGACAAGCGGACCCGGAGGCGGCACGGGCCCGCGAGGCCGCAGCGAAGCGGGTGCAAAGACAAGCGGACCTCGAGCTGAGAGTCGCATCTTTTTTAGGATGATGATTTAGCAGATGTAAAGAGGATTCACGGTTTACCGGATTTAACCTCTGGAGCAAGCTCCTTCATCATCATTCACTTCGTAGATATGCTGTGATTTTTGTGTTTGAGCAACTCGCTGCAAGTGTCGACGATGCAGAACCCGACGCTTTTAGACATTTCTTTTAGGGGCGGAACACCTTAAAGGGGTACTGACACATAGATTTTGGCCTCGCGTTTTTTTGCTGCAAATGTTGCTGGGGGGCCTGTTAGTCATAACACGGCGCCTCGTTTGCTACAGCGCGCGACAGATAATTAATTACAGGCTCCTCATTACCGACCAGCTTCAGTTTCGGTTTGAGAGAGCTCGAAAAACGACAAGCCCCCGGGTGCAACTATCACCACCTAGCGTGCGCAGCTCTCGATCACGTCAGCACACGGAACTGTGACGCAC
>JALIZH010001840.1:0-17298 GCA_030522465.1 Rhipicephalus appendiculatus | reverse complement strand
GTCCTCGCTAAACTTCTGCAATGAATCTGCTCCAGGCTCCGACCGTGTGGCATACGTAATGTTGAAACACCTGCCCACTGAAACCCAAAAAGCCCTCCTCTCCTTGTATAATGCTGTATGGTTTTCCGGCGAGGTCCCCTTGGCCTGGAAAGAAGCCATCGTTATTCCCATCTTAAAACAGGGCAAGGACCCTTCCTCAGTTTCAAGCTACAGACCAATAGCGCTAACCAGCTGTCTCCTAAAGGTTTTTGAAAAAAATGATAAACCGGCGACTGATGCATTTCCTTGAGACAAACGGCCTACTGGACCCGTACCAGTGCGGGTTTAGAGAGGCTAGATCCACCACTGACCACCTTGTCCGTATCGAGGCACAAATTCGTGACGCTTTCGTCCATAAGCAATTTTTTCTTTCTGTGTTCCTCGATATGGAGAAGGCCTATGACACTACATGGCGGTTTGGCATACTCAGAGACCTTTCACTCCTAGGTATACGGGGTAGAATGTTGACCATAATCGAAAGCTACCTGTCCAATCGGACATTCCGTGTTAGAATTGGCACTGTTCTATCCCGAACATTTGTCCAAGAAACAGGAGTGCCGCAAGGAGGTGTATTGAGTTGTACACTTTTTATAGTCAAAATGAATTCCTTGCGCCTGTCTATCCCACGTAATTTGTTTTACTGCACATATGTCGACGATGTACAGGTGGGTTTTAAATCGTGCAACCTTTCCATGTGTGAACGTCAGGTTCAATTAGGTCTAAACAAGGTCTCCCAATGGGCAGAAGAAAATGGGTTTAAGTTGAACGCACAAAAGAGTGCTTGCGTCTTGTTCGGCAGAAAGAGGGGCCTTCATCCCGATCCCGACATCGACCTCCAAGGTCAACGTCTCTCTGTACAATCTGAGCATAAGTTTCTGGGCTTAATATTAGACACAAAACTAACCTTTATACCATATATCAAGTATTTAAAAAACAGGTGCTTAAAAACCATGAATATTCTGAAAGTGTTGTCACGCACTACATGGGGTAGTGACAAGAAGTGCCTTCTCAATCTATATAGAAGCCTCGTACGCACAAGTCTAGATTACGGGGCTATAACATATCAGTCCGCGACACCAACAGCGTTAAAGATGCTCGACCCTGTTCACCATCTAGGCATTCGCCTCTCTACGGGTGCTTTTCGCACTAGCCCCGTAGCAAGCCTGTACGTAGAATCGAATGAGTGGTCGCTCCACCTGCAGAGATGTTACATGTCTTTTGTATACTACCTCAAAGTGAACGCTGACAAAGAACACCCCTCTCACAGCACAATCAATGATTTGTCCAATTCTGCCTTGTTCCACAATCGCCATTCGTTAAGACAGCCCTACTCACTCCGTGTGAGGGGCCTCGCTGAGGAAACGGGTGTGCCACTTCTCGAACACAGTTTGATGGCTCCCGCTGCATATCTGCCGCCATGGCAGTGGCAGCTTATAGATTGTGATACATCTTTCGTGCAAGTTACAAAGCACGCGCCTATTGCACTTATCCGCACATACTTCCTCGAACTCCAACACAAGTACAGTTGTCCAGAATTTTTTACCGATGCCTCAAAGTGTAACACTTCTGTCTCCTACGCTGCGGTCGGCCCATCCTATTCGGATGCCGGCGTTCTGAATCCTAATACAAGTATATTCACAGCTGAGGCGTACGCGATATTTGCGGCCATCAAACACATTAAACAAATAAAACTACAAAATGCAGTAATATACACAGATTCCCTAAGCGTGGTAAAAGCCCTCAAAACCCTGCAAACACACAAAAACCCTGTCCTTGTATCTCTCTACTCACTCCTATGCACAGTATACTTACACAAACAGCATGTCGTAGTGTGTTGGGTGCCAGGACACCGCGAGATACAAGGAAACGTGTTGGCAGACCAGCTAGCTGCATCCGTCAACGCAACCACTACCAATACATCTATACCTATCCCGGCACTTGACCTGAAACCTCTCTTGAAACGAAAGCTCAGGGCCTATTGGCAGAGCATGTGGGATACGCACACAGAAAATAAACTGCACGTTATTAAGCCGCAACTTGGTGATTGGCTGCCAGTATCAAAATCACGTCGCACAGAAGTTACACTTACAAGGCTAAGGACAGGACACACACACAGTACACACTCACACCTTTTGTCTGGTGGCGATCCACCTTTGTGTGACAGATGTGGAGAACCACTAACCGTGCTTCACATTTTAATTCAATGCAAACAACTAGACACTCTTAGAAAACAACACTTTCCATCACCCTACCGACATCACATACCATTTCACCCATCAATGTTCATCGGTAGGGAACCACTTTTCAAACATGAATCATTGTTGGCATTTTTAAAGGACGTGCGTAGTTTCCATGTGATATATCCAGGCAATCCGTAGCACGACCTCTCAACAGAGGTCGCTGCTGCGGTGATTACATCAAGCAAAGCACCTGCCTCCTGGTCCTTGGACCAAGGGCGTTGACGAGGCACTCGTGCTGAAGCCATATATCTCCCCATCATAGTATTATTATCACTACCACTCGCCATTCATTCTCACTTCACACAGTTCACGTCACTCTCATTATTTTAATACTTATGTTTTACCCGCCTTCACGCGAGGAATTTAAAGCCCTTATACAGCCCCTTACCATAATCATTGTACACATCTCTTGCCACATTGCCTGGCGCTCTTTGGCCATCAAATGGCCCTTGCGCCATTAAACACCATACATCATCATCAAGCTTGCTCTCTTTCAGACTATTCAAATTGTGGGGCCGGAGGGGGGGTCTGCGGCAGCCCCCCCGAAGACAGGTTGGGGGGGGGGGGCGGGCGGTAAACCCTTCTCCCTAGCCTGCACCCACCTATGCCACTATACCCAATTGGTCAAACATCGCCGGACATTGGGAAGGCTGGATGGGCCCGTTAGAGAAGAAAAGATCGAATCCTGGCTTCAAAGGTCTTCAGCCCACCAAGACACACGAACCCTCCTGTAGCTCCTGAAGGAAACGGAGCTAAATGATTCACTGCAGATACGATGCACGGTACATGCTTGTTGTGACTTGTGTGCACTCATGTTTTTCATCTTTCTCGGTTTTACGCCCTCATTCCTATTCCCAGCAAACTGGGCATAGTCTAGTTCACATCCCTGCCTCTCCTAGTGAAGTTATGATGCATGTCTGCAGCACAACCCTTTCGTGTGAAGCTTATGACGAGGCTGTATACAAGAATAGTGTCCCCAAGTGCTCCGAAAGGAGAGAAGTTGCACTGCGTTGATCACTGCCCTGTGTTTTGTGAATTGACGAATGAATAAACTATCATATTCCTGCTCAGTTGAAGAAAATGTGTGCTTCGTGATTTTTCGCGCGATTGCATCAACTAATCAGTTTCGGAAAGACGTTAGACTGCATATTAATGCACAGGTATGCTGCACTAAGGTTTTTGAGTTAAAAGGCCAGTGGGGTGACGAGTTGTAATTTTCTCAAAGGTTTGAGAGCGTAAGCGGGTCGTTCTGCTCCTATTTAGCATAAAGCCGACAGTTAGGTACAGCAACAGCTACCTATTCACGACAGCGCGGGAAAGAAGTTTACGTAACAAGCAACCTCTCGAGTCCAACATTCGTTTCGAGAAAAGTGTGTTTGATTAAAAAAGTGCGTGGCATTGATTTGGAAGGACAACTGCAAAACGAAAGGCTATGCACAAAATGAAAGTAAAGTGACCCTAATGCAAGACTTAGGGTTG
Source organism: Rhipicephalus appendiculatus (assembly GCA_030522465.1). NCBI lineage: Eukaryota > Metazoa > Arthropoda > Arachnida > Ixodida > Ixodidae > Rhipicephalus > Rhipicephalus appendiculatus. The sequence goes on along the minus strand of JALIZH010001840.1, from coordinate 13,540 downwards.
TGAGAGCGGCACTCACACTGCCTGTTTTGCTAAACTTGTGCTAAACTGTGAGTTCCTGCTTACTGGGTACATTACCGCTAATTCTCAGAAAAAAAATATTTAAACCAGTTCCACGCCTGTGGAATCTGAGTAAACTGCAGCGCCAAGTAGGCTGCACAACCTGACCTTTCTCGTCTTTCTTTATCTGCTTTATTCCTCCTCTCACGTTTCTTTCTAAAAGCTGTACGTCGAATCCAACGAGTGGTCGCTACACCTGCAGATATCTTACATGTCTTTTGTATATTGTCAAAGTGAACGCAGACAAAGAACGCCCCTCACACTCCACAGTGAATGATCTGTCCAGTTCTACTCTATCTGACTACCGTCCTTCGTTGAGACATCTCTATTCTCTTCCTGTGAGGGTCCTCACTAAGAAAACGGGTGCGCAACTTTTTGAACACCGTTTGGCAGCTCCAGCTGCAGTCCTCCCGCCGTGGCAGTGGTAGATTACTAATTGCGATGTGTCTTTCATTGAAGTTACGAAGCACGGGCCTATTGCACATACCAGCACATACTTCCTGGAACTTCAACACAAATACACTTGTCCTGAATTCTTCACAGATGCCTCAAAGTCTTCACACTTCTGTGTCGTACGCAGCGGTCGGTCCATCCTTTTCGAATGCCGGCGTTCTGCATTCTAATAAAAGCACCTTCACAGCAGAAGCTTATGCGATACTTGCGGCCGGTAAACACATCAAACAATTACAACTACAAAAGGCAGTAATTTACGCTGATTCCCTGAGCGCGGTAAAAGCCTTGAAAAGTCTAAAAAAAAAAGCACATAAATCCTGTCCTTGTTTCCCTCTACTCGCTTCTATGCACGCTCTACGAGCACAAACAGCATGTTGCAGTTTTATGGGTGCCAAAGCACAGGGAGATCCAAGAAAACGTGTTGACGGACCAGCTAGCTGCCTCCGCCCACGAAAACGCTACCGCCAATACATCCATTTCTGTCCCGGCATTTGACCTCAAATCCTTCCTTCATTAAACGAAAGCTCAGAGATTATTGGCAGCGGTTATGGGATAGGCAAACAGAAAATAAATTTTATCTAATCGAGCGACAGCTCGCGAATTGGCCACCAGTATCGAAGTCACGCCACACAGAAGTAATACTTACCAGATTAAGAACAGGACGTACACACAGCACACTCTCATACATTTTGTCCGGTCGTGATCCACCTTTGTGTGAGAAGTGTGGTGAACCACTCACTGTCGTTCGCATTCTTATCCAATACACTGAAATAGATCATTTAAGAAAAAAGTGGTTCCCATTAGTCTTCCGAGAACAAGTACCACTTCATCCATCGATGCTGATAGGCAGCGAACCAGTTTTTAAACATCAGTCACTTTTTGCGTTTTCAAAAGAAGTTCATAACTTTCACGTCATATACCCAGGCAATCCGTAGCACGAACTGTGAAAAGAGGTTGTTGCTGCGGTAGCTATATTACGGAAAGCACCTGCCTCCCGGCCTTTGGCATCAAAGGCCTTAAGGAGTCTATTCATCGGTGTTATTTTCCTGTCCTCACTTGTATACATCATGGTCACTTGTAACGCATTAAACACGTACCCACAGATCATATCACGTATCACTGCCATAATTTTATGATCTATACACACCTTTTACGCTCCTATGTAGCGCGTGATTTTAGGCCTCTATACAACCATAATACACCCTGTCATCGCAATCATTGGTCATCACTAACACCACATAAAAGACATGGCGCTCATTTGGCCACCTATGGCCCTTGCGCCACAAAACCCGACTAATCATCAATTCATGTAAGTGCAGTCCACTTATAACGATATCCAAGTACCAAGGAAATCACATTGTTGTAACCAATAACTGTTTTAAGCGGGTTGACAAAAGAGGCATAAGAGAGATCAAAACATTTTATTTGCATGCGAGTAAGGTAATGCATCAATGTACTTCTTTTCAAAAAAAAATACATAGTACTCGTATGTCAGCTTTGACTGCTTCAAGCGAAGTGGCGCAAATAGTTCTCAAGGGGATCTAGGTGCTCCAGGTAGCTGAGCGGGGCAGGTCTTTCCCGAAAACAAAGTCCCGGAGGGACTGTATCATCCGCTGGGCCCCCCTTGCGATGGCATTACACTCTCAGAAATAATCGAGTAAAAAGGGTGTCTTTTTGCTACAGAACTATAATCGTCATCTACCCCGCGTACTTTCCTGGCGATATCACCGCCGTCCCGGCTCTTCCCGGTCACGAACGCCGCGCGCGTTATCGGCGTGACATAGCATTATTGATAGGAATGTGCCGAGAGCCAGGTTTTCAAGAGAGGAAACCAGATGGCGATTATTGTTGTGTAGCAGAAATACTCCCAAAATAGTCGCCTTTTTCTTAGAGTGTACCTGGGTAGACTGCTCAACCGCGTCGTTGAAGTCGTTGCTCTCACCGCTGTCCGCAGCACGCATACGCGCAATGACCTTTTCATCACTGAGGCACTCGGACGTTTCCACATCGTCGTTCGCACGCACGAAGTCCAGACCCGACGCATCTTCGTTAAGCGCCGACTACAACTCCGGCACCCCTTCGTCGTAGGGCGCTTCACAGACCCCTCCTGACATCGCTTCCTCCTCGCGTCGCCGTCGAATGAAGCCCGTCTGCCTGAAACAGTTTTGCACCGTGGGGGGCGCGGACTCCACCCCACATTTCAAGGTTCAATTGCACGGCCATCAGCAGCGTTATATTCAGGTCGTGTTCCTGGCCTCCCCGTGAGGCGTTGCCCATATTCAGCAGAAGCCTGTCCTGGACGTGGTGGCGATGGAGCACCTTGAAGTTGGCCTTTTGCTGTAGCCTTACATCACTCAAGCAGTTTTTGGCATCCGCAAAACAGTTTTTGGTATCCGCAAAAGAAGAGTGTGGAAGGAAAGCTCCTCCTCCTCTCGCTTCCTCGTAAGCGGCGCAGACCATTCGTTTTCCGATGGAGTGGATTGGGTGCGAGGCTCATCGCGACGCATGCCATCGGCGCGGAGAGCCGGATTGAATCGCTATAGCCGATATCGCTGCACAGGAGCATCGTAATAGAAAACATACAAAAGTGGAAGGTGCCATCGTTGGTATCGTTATATCCGATATAGTATTGTTATAAACGGTTTCGTTATAAGTGGGCTCCACTGTTCCTCCAAGTGCTGAATTTTAAGAAAACCATAAAGCTTTATTTTGAACACCTTGTATATCACATATCCATATCTATATAACAATTACTACAATACACTTAAATCTGTACAGTTAACGTGTCCTATACCATCCTTGGCTTCATTATCTGCTGGTTTTCATTAAACTTATGTGGTGAAAAAATACTGCGCAGATACTAACCGTGGACAAAAGAAAGAAGGTATAACGCAGGATGATCGCCGACATTCAGCTTCAGGTTTATTGAAAAATATGGCAAAATTTCTAAAAATTGGACTCGACAAAAGGACCTCAAGGCGGCGGCGACAGCAGAAGAAAAAAGAAAAAGTCCGGCTGATCCCATACGCTGTGGGAATCGATGTAATGTGAAGCAGCCAACAAGGAGCCGCAGGAATCGACTTATTGGTCTTTGAGGCAAATTTAGTCATTGGTGCCATGACATGTAGTTCACTATCGCATGTTTATCATGCATGCATACATGTACGTACAATATGGCATATATCATGCTACTGAAACCTATATTCTGTTATATACAAGGCATGAAGTGTCATTTATGTTCGTCATTTCCGGTCTATACCCAGCGAACCAAACGGCCGGAAGCGCACCACGAGCTAGGCATGTAAATCGTCCCGTACATGACATGCATATCATGATTTTTATTTTATTGCCAGTCAGTTACGTTCGTCATACACTAACGTCGTGCAATACCAAGTTTGTCGTGTAGCATTTAAATTAGATGGCCGCGTGTCCCTCGAGACCATCTCATGTAAATCATGTTGCACATGACATGCATGTCACGATCTGCACATTAGGACCTATCACTTATGTTCGTCATGCACTGTTGTCACCCCACGTCAATTTTGGTATGTATCAAGTTAACGAAACGGCCGCAAGCGCACCAAGATCCATGGCATCTAAATCATGCCGTTCATGACCCGCATGTCATGATTTTCATGTATCGACCGGTCATTTATGTTCGTAATACAGTCATGTTACGCCATACTAGTTTTAGTATACATCCCATCAACGCAACTGCCACGAGAGCACAAAGTCCTAGACGGCTAGATAGATAGATACGCTCAAAGTCGCAAAACTTCGCTAAGAAATGCTTCGCATTTAAAATTGTGGCGCAGGGGCATGTAGAGATGGGGGGTTTCAACTTTACTAACGGGAAACCTGGGGAGGGTCGAAGCATAGAGTGTGCGCCGGTGTTTCCCACAGCAAAATCACTGCTAATGGGCAATGAGAGAAAGAAGAAGATTTTAAGGCGAAGACCTTTAATGTCTCATGCTCACGTCCGTCCGGTGTCCGTCCGGCGTCCGGTGTCCGTCCGTCCGTCCGTCCGGTGTCCGTCCGTCCGGATGTCCGCCCGTCCGTCTGGATGCCCGTCCGTCCGTCCGGATGTCCGTCCGTCCGTGCGGATGTCCGTCTGTCCGTCCGTCCATCCGTCCGTTTGGGATGTCCGTCCGGATGTCCGTCCGTCCGTCAGGATGTCCGTCTGTCCGTCCGTCCTGATGTCCGTCTGTCCGTCCGTCCGGATGACCGTCCGTCCGTCCGGATGTCCGTCCGTCTGTACGTCCGTCCGTCCGGATGTGAGTCTGTCCGTCCGTCCGTCCGTCCGGATGTGAGTCTGTCCGTCCGTCCGTCCGGATGTCCGTCTGTCCGTCCGTCCGGATGTCCGTCTGTCCGTCCGTCCGTTTGGATGTCCGTCCGTCCGTCCGGATGTCCGTCCGTCCGTCCGGATGTCCGTCCGTCTGTCCGTCCGTCCGGATGTCCGTGTGTCCGTCCGTCCGGATGTCCGTCCGTCCATCCATCCGGATGTCCGTCCGTCCGTCCGTCTGTCCGTCCGTCGGTCTTTCCGTCCGTCTTTCCGTCAGTGGAATGGCCACACGCTTTCGCCGAACACACTTCGGAATGTACAAAGTGTCCTTCAATTTTTATTTGAGCCACATACATATGTACATTTATTTACAATCAGTCATGGCGTAGCGTGCGTTGGCTCCTCTCACGTCAGGCTGACGGTGTTCCTCGCGGCGAGCCTCTGCTTCTGCTACTCGAAAGTCTGGATTCTCTGCGATGGCGTTTGGCTGCTGTTTCTTTCCGTCGAAGATCCGGATTAGCTTGTCGTGTCTGACGTGTGTGATGAGCTTCATTTTTAGTGGACCGATGGCTACTAAAGCACCATCACTTTGCAGATATGTTTCAAGAAGTGGTGTTTCAAATACAGTAAATCCTCGGTGATTCGATCACGGCTCGTATGAATTTATGGGTGATACGAATTTCTCTTTGGTCCCGGCCAAGGCCCACTGGCCTGCAACGTAATGGAGTGCGGTTGTTGCGAACCTATTTTCATCGCGCGACATTTTAATACGAACGTAACGCTACCGCGCAGATACCAACAGGTGGTGCCTGCGCTGTCGCGGAAGGCGCGAGAAGCACGCGTGGGCACGGGTAACCCAAGCGCGGGACATGCGTGCCCCTCCGCCATGTCGTCGGACTCACGGTGTACACAAGTACTTTTCTGACACCGTGGTCAGAATAAACTTTCAGTGACGCGTTGTAGCCTCCGAGATTGTGCGCGCCCAAATCTTGGAGGTCCTAATGCGCCTTCACATTTAGATTACGGATAGGGTTGGCGTCGAGCTCTTTTCTTTTTCTTTTTTTTTTAACGCGTCAACGCATGCTACTGTCATTGCACTGTATGTACACGTGCCTGCCACGTCGATGCAAGGCATGCCCTCGCGCATCAGACATTTTATAAAAGGTGGACGAGGACCGGAAGAGGAAGCGGGCGGTCTCGTCAAAGGAGCTAGGCCTCACAACGTCATGCACGACTGTTTGGCACTCGTACACCTGCCAACTCTCCAATTGTCCGGGCACGGCCGTAAATCTCCCGGAAAACATTCCGACAGGTACCGCAATAAGAAAATAATAACAACAAAGTACACAGGTTCTAAAATTTTCTGGCCTTCATCTATCGCGTGCAAAGTGCTCCTTAAGTCACTTTTGCTGCAGTACTTTGTTGTCATGCGAAAAAGCGTACAAAGATTAGGAAGGTGTTCCTAGTTGTGGCGGGTCACAAAAAAACATGGTTCATTAATTAGGCCACGGACGCACGGGCCGTATATCTACGAGTGGCTGTATGACAGTTGACTTCTAAAAACTTCATCGGCAGTCACTCAGAGCTGCTCGGGACATTACTGCGGCCCCGAGAAAGAATAAATGAAAACGTACGCCAGCTGTCTTTCGTCGTATGCTAATTTAGCATATTTTTGGGTGACACGAATTTCGGATGATACGTATATTTTCGGTGGCTCCGTGAGATTCGTATCACCGAGGTTTTACAGTAGATGACTTCACGTAGAGAGCACGTCTGTCTCTGGTTTTAGGTAAGGAACTTGGGCGCCTTGGCAAGTTTCTGTGCGGATCCTGACACCGCTGCTAAGCCAAACATACTGTTTTAGGCAGCAACGACGAACCTTTAACTCATATTATGCATAATATTGGACCGGCGGCGAGCAGTGGGATTTACCGAATTTTTGTGGCGCCTATCCGTTTAAGATGGACTGTGACGACGACATGGAAGGCCGAGATCCTAAGGTGCTTCACCCCTAAAAAATCTCAGACCGCCCAAGCGCGCACATAATCACGCACCCTCAGAAACTCGTATTGAAGGCGAAACATACACGAGCTCACGCCTACATTTACGAGCAATCGATAAACATGTAGCCTACTCTTTCTTATGCTATGGTGGATGTTTTTGAGCAGGGGCGCCGTAGCCAATGATTCGACAAGGAGTTTTGACGATTGAGTGAAAGAACATTTCTGAAGCTTGAAAGTGAAGCACCAGCGTACCATCTTTAAAATGAAACCTTCATCGTTTTTATTATGAAATGCTTGCTTTTATGGACTTTAATAATCGCTTTCATAGTCTTTCATAATCTCTTTCACGCTTTAGAATCCGGACACAAAAATAAACGTTGTGTTTTAGTTTTCTCCTTCAATGAAACTTACATAGGTAGACTTGTGTATATGTTAGCCGCCAAAATTAGAAGCAGTTACGACAAGAGAAAGATAAATTATAAAGTCATGACATAATTACTACCGCCAGTCGCTAGCATGTTGTTTTACTCGATGTTGTTTTTTATCGTTTACAGTGGAGTGGAGTTTGAGCAGCATTAACTCCGTTGCCAAACAGGCTCAATCGTTTAAAGGAAGCGCAACACTAAGATTAGAGTGCCCACTAAAAGAAAACAGACGCTCGTACTCTCCTTCTTTCCAACTACAGTGTGACTTCTTTCGCACACGTATGAGACACCGACTAGCGCATCACGCATTCGTTTAAGATTATCGTATTATCATGGGAAGTATGCGCGGGGACACGGGATCGCGGCGCATATCCAACGCTGGGCCAGCTGGGCGATGCGCGGAGGCCGGTGTCGAAAGCAAGGTGTCTTAAAGAGTGAGACGGTCTCGCTATTTGTTGACCCTCTCGTCTCGGCTAGTGTTGATACAAAGCGACAGCTGATTTCGCGTCACCGGCTGCTCGCGGTGAAAAAGCGAGTGTGGCACGCTGAGCGCCTCAGTTGGTCTCTGTTGAATCGCCACGCTAAGTTCCTCTTTTCCATTCGCTTGTGTGCGTGCGTGCATGCGTGCGTGTGTTTGTGTGTGCGTGTGTGTGGGCTAATGTACTATCGAGGCATAGGAAAATTGGATAAAATAAGCGATTCTCTTCGCCTCGCGTGGGCGCTGCAAAAGAGGCTACAACGTGCAAAGTGTTATGTCATATTTGCCACCTGTCATTAAAATAGACGCGTGTTCGGAGTGATAGCAGTTCTCTAAAAAGCGTAAACTTCATTTTCCAGAGCGCCCTCTGAGTGTCGGGGTGCGAGTCTTCTGGACATTGTCAAATTCCGCCAATGATCAACTCTGATTGATTCCAGAAGGTCTGCTACAGCCTCCGGCCTAAAGTGCGGCCATTACGAAAATTGACAATATGGCGGAAATTCGGCAGTGTGCAGAATGGCGCCTTCGGTCAAAGTTGGCGTTTCAGGATATTTGCCACGCGATCGCCTGTTCCCGCTCATACTGCTGTTCTGGCGCAATCATCCTTGGCCACTAGGCTTCGATAAATGTACTTTCTCGGCACAATACCGAAAAAATTCTGGCAGCTTCGCACTACTGGTGCCGAGCCTGAAGACAGAGCGTGGGTAGGCGGCCTTTCTTGTTTCTTTTAGGAGCGAAGCTCCTCATGGCGAGACCTGGCCGGTTGTCGAGCGGCGTCGATCGTCAACCATCCTCTGTACCCCGTAGTGTTCCCTTATCGTACAATAGAGGGCGCTGTCCCATAGAGATGCATGCAAACTGCAGTTGGGTGACGACATACTAGATGGCGCTGTACGCATTCCATTCCTCGTCTCGTTTCCGAGAGGGCGCTGTCCCATAGACATGCGTACAATATGTCGGTTGGGTGAAGGTACGCTAGATGGCGTTGGCGGTGCAGCTGCTCTCCGATTGGCTGCTGCGCGGGGTTGCGCCGGGCGGCGAGCGCCCGCTATCTCTCATTCCCCGGATCGTCGCCGTACGAGTGCGCTTGCCGGATCGTGCTGCTTGGCGGACCATGGACGACGAGGAGCGCCGGGTGCGGAAGGCCGCGCCGCTGCGGCTCGTGCTCGTCGGCAGGATCCCGCGTTCCGATCCCGCGTCGCGTCGCGTCCCGATCCCGAGACGGTGCGCGCCAAGGAGGTCGCCCAGCAGTAATCGCTTTGATTACTGCTGGGCGAAACCACTGAAGATTTCACGGTGTAACCATGATTGCTTCACGAGCTTCGCCCCCAAACTCTTCATCATTCACCCCGTGGATATGTATGCTGTAATTTTTTTTTGATTTTCTCTTTCTTTCTCTTTCTTTGTTTCTCGTATCTCTTTTATGTATAAGTTTCTTTCTATTCTATTTCTGTCTTTCTATTTCATTCTCTTTTTTATTTCTCTTTCCTCTTTCTCGCTCTTTTTATCCTTATTTCGCTCGTCTCTTTTTTTTCTGTGATGATGATACATGGGTTTTAACGCCGCAAGGGCCATGATTGGCCAAAGTACGCCGAAAAGTCTGCTTGATTTCAGTGGATCATGAAAACATTCGTGGTCGCTAAATCACGGCTGTTTTGTAGCCTAAAACAAATCGGAAAGCAGTGCGTAAAAATACTTATGTTTAACAAAATAAAGGTAATGAGTGATGGAGTGTGCTATGTTCAGATGTATTACTTCTGAAAGGGGTGATGGACTAAAACAAGTCTGTAAACGCAGTACCATCGCCGCATAAAATCCTTGCAAACAAGGGTGGATAGTCATGTGCTATTATACAAATTTTACTAAACATAATGGGTGTGAGAATATTCGAAAATTTTGAATAGCGAATAGAATAGCGCTGTATTCGATTCGGTGCTCGAATGAAATAATACATATTCGAAAATATTCGAACCACCGAATAATTTTCGAATATTTTTCGAATAATCAGCACCGATGGGAGCATCCCCAAAACAACGAAACTTTGGAACAGCTAAAGGTCAATTCTTCTTCTGTTGAATCCCTAAAGTGATCTGCACGCAGCGCAAGCTTTTGACGAGACTAACGACGCTATATTGATTGCCGCATGAACGCGTTTCTTCTGAAAACTCCACCCTTGCTCACTTTTCACTATGCTGAAGCTGTATCGCATTAATCAGCTCATGTCTTCATCTTGCAATAACTTAAGGTGGGCACTACGACTTCTTGCAGCTTCATGACTAACAACAGATGCAAGTGTTCTGTTTGCGTAAATTGTTCTTGCAGATGTAGATTTAAACGCCGCATGTTACATGCTTTCGGTGCGCAGGCCATGTTGTGATGACGGGTTGATCTGCTTCATTGCATCCTTAGCAATGAAGCAGATTACTATTCGTATCCGCCGTGTTTGGTTGAACATTGCTTAGTTTTTGTGTCCCAATTTTATTTACAATCAGGTGACAAAGCCTCACATTGATAACTTTAGTGAATGCTGTATTTGAACCTACAGTTACAAAATAATACGAAGGCTCTAGTTCCTGGTGTATACGAGCTTACCTTAGTTTTCGAAACTGTGGTATTTTGAGTCGATTAATACTAACTGTAATGATCTTTGATGAAAGTTCGTGAATGTTTGTTTCAAATAAAACGTCGTGGTGTTCTCAGGCTGTTTTGAAAATGGTCTGCTTACTATTCGAAAACTATTCGAACAGTCTATTCGATTACTATTCGTATTACATTCGGTGTTATCACTATTCCGATTCGGTCCCAATTTCAGTATTGGCACACCTCTACCAAACATATAACAGTGGCCTCAAGAGGAGGTCAGAGGTACGAGGTTCTAGGAACGATAACTCGCAAGGAACGAGTATCATTCAGAAAACTTAGAAGAGAATGAGTGTTGGAAAGAGGTTCTATGCCAAGAACCAGTGCCGGGTGTAGTGGCATGTGTTGTTGGATACGCCATGGGAAAATGCAGTTGATTACGATAGCAATTATGTGGACACTCGGCTGATTCCTGCTGGCGCCGCCATGCTCCGGATACATATATATATATATATATATATATATATATATACACAGGGTGTCCCAGCTATCTTTAGCCAAGGGTTGAAAAATACAATATTTGAGGCAGGCGAGTGAAATCAGTTGAATATTGCTTACAGCTATCTTGCGCACTACAGGCAATTTTTTTCTTTTGTAATTAACGAATTCGTTAATTAGAATTAATTTACTATCTTGATAAATATTGGACTTTATGCAAGAAACGGCAGTTGCAAAGTTCGAGGGCGTCTTCAGAAACCCCCCCTTGCATCATTTGCGATAATGAAAGTTTTACGCGTACCATTTTTTCCGTGCTGCAAAGAAAGCCCGCGAAATACAAAAAATACCACGTGACTAGCGCATTCGCGCGCCGCGACCGTGCTGCTCTCAGCCGTGGCTTTGAGCGAACAAAATCAGCCGCGACCACGAACCACCCGCTGCGTTGCAGCAATAGGCCGGTAAGTTTACGGTGGTGTTGTGCCTTCGCCCGCGCTCGGCACAACTTGCACAAGTCACGCGCGCCAACTGGCTGGCAACGGGCCAAGAAACCACCATCAACTTATCGGGCCTACCGCTGCAACGCAGCCGGCGGGTCGTGGTCGCAGCTGATTTTGTTCGCTCAAACCACGGCTGAGAGCAGCACGGTCGCGGCGCGCGAATGCGCTTAGTCACGTGGTATTTTTTGTATTTCGCGGGCTTTCTTTCAAGCACGGAAAAAATGGTACGCGTAAAACTTTCTTTATCGCAAATGATGCCATGGGGGGTTTCTGAAGACGCCCTCGAACTTTGGAACTCTCGTTTCTCGCGTAAAGTCAATATTTATCAATTTAGTAAATTAATTCTAATTAACAAAGTTCGTTAATTACAAAAGAAAAAAATTGCCTGTAGTGCGCAAGATAGCTGTAAGCAATATTCAACTGATTTCACTCGCCTGCCTCAAATATTGTATTTTTTAACCCTTGGCTGAAGATAGCTGGGACACCCGGTATATATATATATATATATATATATATATATATATATATATATATATATATATATATATATATATATATATATATATATATATATATATATAGATAATAAACTAAGAAAAATAAATCGGAAGAAAAAAGCCGGCAGGTGGGAATCGATGTAATGCGAAGCAGCCAGGAAGGAGCAAATCCTGCTTTACATGATTTGCATGTCATGTGTCACATGTTAGGACCTGTCATTTATGTTCGTCATACAGTCACGTCGCGCAATACCAATTTTGGTGTATATGAAGCTAGGGAACTGGACGCAAGCGCACCACGAGCGTGGCATGTAAATGGCGCTGTAGATGACACGCATGATGCCAAGTTTTTGATGTTACCACCTGCCACTTATGTTCGTTGTACAGTCATGTCACTCAATACCAATTTTGGTGTATATTGTCACGTGGTGTTGACGTCGACGAAGGCAGAAGTCGGTAGGTCCAAAATGAAACTGTTTATTTTGGCCGAACTTGTGGCCGGTAAACGGAAAGTCAGATTACAGCAATACACACTGCACTGATAGCGGCGAACAGAGCGTCGGCCGTCGATCAACTGATCATCATTGGAACGCGCCGGCTTTTATAAATCACGCGTCGAACATTGCAGCCTTATCACTGGTCTTCGCGCAAGCTCTGGAATAATCTTGAGTGTTCGGGTGCTGTGCGAAATGGTTAACACAACGATCTACAATGAACATGAAGCTCCTCGAACACTCAGGCGCGATCTGCGCCGAGAATTGCTCACAGTCTTTGCCGGTTTAAATAAGGGCACATCAAAATAACACGCGTGGCAATATCAAGCTAACGAAACGGCCGCGAGCGCGCCATGAGCGTGGAATGCAAGACATGTCGCACATGACAAGTCATGATTTTCATATTACCGCTTGTGATTTATGTTCGTTCATACAGTCACGTCACTCAATCCCAAATTTGGTGTATATCAAGCCACGGCCGGACTGGAGGAGCGGCACTCTCTTACGGCCTGCGCTTCGTGTCTAGTTCCCACCTTTCACCACCGCAAGTTCGCGGCGCTGCGGCCCAACCCTCGCCAGTACAGCTGCAGGGAGGAGCGGCGCCCGCGCACTTGAAATACTCCGCGGCAGATCAAAAACACGTGCGGCACACGTGGTCGGCTGACTCGGTCAGAAGCGAGGCGTCGACTGAGAAAAAGGAGGAGTGAGAGGGAAGAGGGTCGGGTCGAAGCTCCCCCACGCGGCGATCCCTGCAACGAGCAGTCAAGAATCACGGCCGGACTGGAGGAGCGACAAGCGCGCACTCTCTTACGGCCTGCGCACCCAAGGAGGGAACAATAGGGCAGATTCTTGACTGCTCGTTGCAGGGATCGCCGCGTGGGGGGAGCTTCGACCCGACCCTCTTCCCTCTCACTCCTCCTTTTTCTCAGTCGACGCCTCGCTTCTGACCGAGTCAGCCGACCACGCGTGCCGCACGTGTTTTTGATCTGCCGCGGAGTATTTCAAGTGCGCGGGCGCCGCTCCTCCCTGCAGCTGTACTGGCGAGGGTTGGGCCGCAGCGCCGCGAACTTGCGGTGGTGAAAGGTGGGAACTAGACACGAAGCGCAGGCCGTAAGAGAGTGCCGCTCCTCCAGTCCGGCCGTGCAAGAATCTGCCCTATTGTTCCCTCCTTGGGTGCGCAGGCCGTAAGAGAGTGCGCGCGTGTCGCTCCTCCAGTCCGGCCGTGATCAAGCTAACGAAACAGCCGCGAGCGCGCCATGAGCGTGGCATGCAAGTC
>JALIZH010001839.1:0-17588 GCA_030522465.1 Rhipicephalus appendiculatus | reverse complement strand
CTGCCATCCTGCCAACGTGTAGGACACTAGAAATACGGGAATGTTTCCTTGTTTCAATAATGCAAGATCTTTGGACATACCCAACTGTAATGAATGCTTCACTTTTTTCATGCATACTTAACAACAGCCGATCTGCTTGATTGATCAAGAACGATGTCAGAAGATGGGACGAGTGTGCGGGTAATATTGTTTTCACTTCCTTGATCACTTCTGAATGAGTAAAGTCAATATGTGTGGCGTATCGGCAATCTACTTACTGCATCAGCACGAAAACGAGCACAATTTTTTATTTAAATCGTATAATTTTGTCTGTGTGTGCTTCCGTGAGACGTTTATAAATTGACATTACTTAACCGGAGAGCAACATAACAAACATCAGTGGTTGATGTCCTGACTCGCACGTTTTCCAGGCATTGCTGCTTCAAGAGAGGTAATACGTTACTTTTCGTTCTGGCGGCAAATCTGCATGAGAAAAAATTAAGGCAGTTTCGCGCCAGTGGTGCAAAGCCAGAAGGAAGTGCGGAGCTGGGGCGCCTTCTTTGTTTATCTTCAGTTTTTCTCTTTTCCAGTTTTTTAAATGCGAATGCATTTCTTAGTCGGGCTATGTCAGGCATCCGGCGTTGTCCGGCGTTGTCCGCGGAGGAGGAGGAGGATAGGTTGAGGAGGTGTGCGCGCCGGCAGGTGTTAGATGTGAAGCATCTTATGGCGAAGCTTAATCCGGGGGTGGTGGTGTGCGGCGTGACCACCCTTACTGCGCATGCGCAAACCCTTCAAAAAAATCAAAATAAAAACCTCCTCTCTCTCCTCTAGGCATCCCTCCCCGCGGCAACCACACCTTTACTGCGCATGCGCCTCCCCTCCTCTCGCCCCTGCAACGCTCCCCCCCTCTCTCCTCTAGGCATCCCTGCCCGCGGCGTTCACACTCCCCACTGCGCATGCGCGTCCCACCTCTGTCTCCTCTCCTACGCTCTTCTCTCCTCTCCTACGCTCTTCCCTAGGCATCTCTGCCCGCAGCGTCCACACTCCCACTGCGCATGCGCGCCTCCCCTCTCTCTCATCTCTTACGCTCCCCCCTCTCTCGCCTCGCGACGCCGACACAGGCAGCGTCTGCTAGCGAGTTTCTTGGTTGAAAAAACCGACTGCTCGCGCTGCACAACCGTTCACTGGCCACCCCGTATATATGGCAATGGATCTTGACCTCAAAGGTGGTGCCAGTGGGAGATTTCTCCTGTGCGTTGTTGAACAATAAAAATTCGCAGCGTGCGCGTTAACTAAAAGCGGACTGCGAGTCTCTGTGTCCAGTCGGAGTCTTCTGTCTCTCATTGCACATTAGCAGCGATTGGGATGTTCCAGTAGGAAACACCACTCCATCGCTGCGTGCTTTACGCATCCCCAGTTTTCTCTCCTGCGCAACGCTGCGATGAGCGCCAGCGTCAACGCCGCCGCCAGTGTAAGCGTTAGCGCCCGCTGCTTCACATCTACACATGGTTATCTTTAGCGGAAGATGGTGTAATTTTTTATCTCTCCGCTCTCACTGCCTCTCCCATAGCAACAGCTGCGGGCGCGCGCGCTTATCCTCGCCCCTAGCAACCGGAGCAGGTGGTGCGGGCGGAGTAGCGGAGAGTGAGTGGAGAGGAGGAGCGCGCTCTGGTGTGTGAGGGCGCTCGCATCGCGGAAGCTCGGCGGAGCTCCCGCGTGTGTGGAGAGTGGGTAGGTGCAGTGCTTAGCCGCTCCTTCTCTCGCCGTTCACTCTCTCTCCTCCCTGCGCCCCACACTCCGGTCCGCTCGCTCGCACGTATATATAAATGGAGTGAAGCGCGCGCGAAATGCATTCGCATTTCCTCACGATTCCCTTCGGGGAGGTGGGGGGCATTTTTTTCTGTCTTCCCCCCCCCTATTTCTATTTATTTATTTTTTTCTTCCTATTTTTTTCCCTTTCTTTCTCTCTCTTTCTATTTCTCGCTTGCTTCCTTTTTTTTCATTTTTACACGTGGTTTTGCCTGCGTTGCACCAAACGAGGACAGTATACGACAGCATACGACAGCCCGGGCTCCTAAAGTGCTCCGCCCCTAAAGCGCCCCTAAAGCGCTCATCATCAAGGCTCTCGAAGAACAAGAGCAAGGAAAGTTGCCTTTGGCGCGAGCGCGCGCTCAGTATGCTACAGGTGGATATACAATACGCGGTTTTGCTTGCGTTACGCCAAGCGACGACAGCATACGACAACATACGACAGCGCGCGCCCGTAAAATGGTCCGGACTTAAAAAGAAACACTCTGTTTCTTGCTAAATTGATGAACAGTGGATCGGATTGGGCTATCAATAAACTACTGCCTTCCTGCCTTCTACACTGTAAACCAGATTACACCCATATGGGTGTAATATGGTGTCTATAACTCACACCCCTACACCCCACAAAATGGGTGTAACAAGCAGGATTACACCTATAAAATGGGTGTATTTCCAAATTTTCACCCATGGGTGTGAATATTCTTGTTCACACCCATGGGTGTGTAACAGCAAGATTACACCCATATGGCAAAAAGGGTGTAGGGGTGTTTATGCACAATTACGCCCCAACGCCCATGCGAAAAATTCCACAATTTGAGCGGTACCCCTCTCCCAGTTGGCTCCCATGGAAGCGCTAAAAAACTGACCCTTTAGAGCTAAAGGGCTCTAGTCCTTTTATGGCCACTAGACTAATCATAGTGGCTGCTGCCACAGAGGGAAAATCCTGGCCCCAGCGCTGTTTTTATGGTGCATATGATGCACGGGATATATGGCCCTGACATACACAATGTAATCGTACCTGAATATAAAGCATGACTCAAAAGGTGTTGTCACATATTTATTTATTTATTTATTTATTTATTTATTTATTGCATACCTACATCGCCCCATTGGGCATTACAGCAGGGAGGTTACATACAAAAATATACAAAGTAATCACACTCACAAAGCACAACGTTCACACAGTTATCCATAGTGCTAAATGAAATCAAGCTTTATTAAACACAGAGCTCGTACAGGATTCAGAGACAAATTGTAGGCTGTTCAGAGACCTTCTTCGACTGCGCAGAGCGGCATCGCATTTGCGGCCAAAGAAGACATCAAATAGGATGCGAATCGCATGGCATGGAGCACTAACGACCAATGCATGTGTATAAAAATATAACGAAAGAACCTTTATTTGCACTTTAAAATGAAGAACTGGTTTTAACATGCTTCAAAGCAACTCACAAGTACAGTGCAGTGAAGCATACAAACAGCAAGAACAGTAGTGCAGTGCAGCATGCCTATTTCTCCAATATACTGAAGTAATTGCAATCACATCACAATCTCCACATTGATACGCCATAGTTCGCACGTCTTGTCATAACACATGGCATTACAAATGTCATGTGTCATGTCATGTCCCCTCTCGTCATAACACATGAAATTTAACGCGAGGATTCCCTCCTGTTCAGGGAATACAGTAAATTCATGCGTATTTAATAAAGCATCTCATTAGGAGCACAGGTGTGCATTTTTCTTAGAGGCTCTTCCGCCACCATCTCGAATTTTGGTTCGCGACCGAGCAAAGGCCGCCCTCCAAATTTTGTCCAATTATCTTCCACTATGGGTGGGAGGGGGGACGCCTGTTCAAATTTGACAGCAGAGGTTTTGGAACTGCAAAGAGTTTCTGCATAGAAGGAACTCGCATGTGGTTTTTATACATCATGTGTTTTCAGGCTACGTGTTTGCATTAGTGCATACAGTAGGCCTATCCAGTAGAAGTTGCTTTCATGGTTGCAGAACAGTTGTAAAAGCTAGTGTGCATATTTAAAGCGCAACAAAGCCTACTACTGGTCTATAGTCCGCTCTCTCATTAAACCACTGCTTTCACGTCTCGCTGTGGCCACACCTATCGTCAAAAATTTCTGGAAGCTCTGTGATTAATGTGCTGTGAGCAAAAAGTGGCAAGTAAACTGATATTATTTTGGAAACGGTAGGTGCTATAATGAAATAGACCGGGTAAATCCCATTTCAGAGCAAAGCTTAATGACTGACTTTGTACATTCTCCCGAGATTGTAACCTACGTTTCAAGAGTTCTACAAACATTAAACATGTACTGTAAATAGATATGAATGCCACAGCTGAACATGTAAAGAATTATAGCTCGCGCAGCAGGCTCAGAACTGTTAAAAAAGCAGGGTCATACCAGTGCCCAAGAAGAGGCACTTTCAATAGATTTTGTGGTAAATAGAGGGCTTAATTAACAGACAACCTTCTGCTGCATTCATGACGCACTATTTGTGAATCGCCCTCTTAAGTTGCATACAGGTAGGCTGTCTACACTTCACCATGCAATGCTGTTAACATTATGCATCTGTATAGTTTTCTACATGTATCGCGGTTAATCTTGTGGCAAACTGATCCTTGTTTTGGGAGAACAAATAAGCAGGTCACATAGATTTCGATGGAAACTTTCGCATCAGAGGAATGTTCTAGAAATGTACAAGGTATTTGCAGCACCCTTCGAGGAGCTTCCATCACTTCTGCAACCCTTTGAGTGAGGTTGTGAACCCTGAAACAGCAGTTTTCGGGATGTGATGAGTGCACTGCATCGTCAGCACCCAGTCCATCGAAGACGATGTAGTGCGCTGTCCTTTCAACAGTCTGCATACAAGACATGCATAACATTAAACTAAACATTTAAAAATATTGGGAACAACCAGAATCTCATTATGAGGTACCCTATAATAGAAAGCTCTAGTACTACTTCACCACTTGGGTTTATTACTGTGCACATCTCCGTACGCAAGCATTTTTACATTTTAGTCTACACCATGGCTTACTCAATATGTTAGCAAAGATACATGGTGGGGAAAGAAAATGCTTCTCCAATCATATCATACACCTCTCAAAAGGTTTGAAATGTACCAGGATTTTCAGCCTTTATACCAATATTTCTTGCTTAGCTTAGAACGCCATAACCAGTAAGCCACTACAACGGGTGATAAAAAAAATATAAACCATGTTAACAATTGAGACAGAAGAGTAGCATTATTCATCATTTACCTTGAAGGATCCTTTCGTAGACATGTACCCAGCACAGATGTTCAATCTACTAAATGAAACTTGCACTAGCGTACAACCCCAAGCAAGCACTCCCCTCCCTCTTTAGAGAGATTTCCCATATGCACCAATGACCGAGCAAGCCCCCATGCGAGCAGATAAATAGCGCTTATACAATGACCACTGCTGCTGGAAACTCACCTGTAGACTTCTACATAATAAGGTATACGGATCATTTTATAATCAGTCTTTCACAGGTTGCTTATTGGTCAAAAAACGATTACTTCACTTACGAGGCCACAAGTGAGGCTCACTGTTGTCAAAAATCTATAAGACATGCTAATTTTATTCTGCTTCGAGTGCATTCATGAGCAGCTGTTTCGATGCAGTGGCCTTTGGCAGATAAATACTATTTTTTTCCAATTCCTGAAAATATCCATGTAACGGACGATATTATTTAGAACTAACAGACATTGATGCCAAGGAAATTATAGGGGATGTTATTAGAAGTAATTGTAATGTAAATGTGAAGAAAGCAAAGTGCATGAAAAGATAACTTGCCACCGGCAGGGACCGAACCTGCGACCTTCGAATAACGCGTCCGATGCTCTACCACTGAGCTACGGTGGCGGTCATCCCACTGTCCACTCTGTAGGGTATATATGTGCATTTAAACGTGGGAGCGCTGACTGACGCTCCCGCGTGTGACTGACGCCCTTTCTGTTCTGTCTTTTTCTTCCTCGAAGGTTCACGTCTATTTGTATTTCAGTAAAATATTTGATACGTGGTGTCTGACTCCGGTGTGGAGGAGTGTTAAAACTGCATGCCAAGAAAACGATAAATGTCCGTTTTGCGAGGGCTCGAAATCGTGTCACTACTACTTAAACGATTCAAATACAAAGATGGCAGCTGAAAACAGGAGAAAATCCATGCTCTTAGCAAATGTGGCTGCAAGCAACTGGCGAAATAGACACGTGATTAGTGCACTGCAAAAACAAGGACGCGCACTAAGTCGGAGACAGTCACATGTGGAAGGCGATATATTAAGTGGTGGCCTGGGCGAGTTGGTAACTCAATATCGACATGAATGAAGCAAATAAAAGTGTCATAATTAACACAGCAGCACATGAGAGACCTGAAAGACACACTTGCGTACTGAAAACGGTAAGCGCAGCAAGAAAAGGACAACGAAAACAAACACAAAGAGTGGTACTTCCAAGTGGTACTGTGAAAAGGCGGCTCCATAAATTGACATAATAGGTAGGGGGGCGGGGGGGCTGCGACGAACCTTCACCCCCACAGAAGGGGAACCCTGCGTACGCGGATGCTGTTGCTTGGCTGCCTTTCGTTATTGCTATTGAGGAATGCAGTAATCTTACATACAACTAGTAATGATGTCCAGTACAGTTCTGTGACGTCAGCGATGGTACTGGTACACGCAATTATACGGCGCGTGCAATGAAGGGACATAGTTTGCCGTGTTCACCTGACAGCGAGTAGCCCCCTTCCTAATCTTAGTACGTACACCCGTCGGCAAAATAAGTTGGGACGCGCGACTGGCGACCACAATCAGATAAAACTGCATCGCCGCGGTCTGACGTCTGCCGAAACATCGCAGTGCGCGTGCGCGTCCTTTCACGCTCGCAGCGATGTCTTTGTACGCGCTTGCAGCGCAATAGCTGAATAAATGCAGCGTTTTGCGGTAGGGGCGCTTTCCATGTTCCATCTGTCACGCGCTCAGTTCGACGGGGGGCACGGTTGGCGCGAAGCGCGCGGTGCTCACTTTCACGATTTATAAGATAACATATCTTGTCTCAGTGACAAACCGGTGCCACATATGCAGAATTAGTTCCCTTCTGTGCATGTTTTTTTTTTTTTTTAATCGTACTGAAATGCGAACGAGGGCACCAAAAACGAACAGAAGTCGAGCCGAAAACATGCTTCACTTTACTAGCATACGATTACCAGACAAGGTACGGCTGCTACGCGTGATCTGTCGACAAATGCGAGGCGAGCGGTGTACTACTCCCTGTCAGCGTGCAACCGGCGAACTTTGCGCGTGATGGACTGAACAAAGAAAGCGACCCCAACCGCAAAACGCTACATGTAATCACCTAGCCTGCTGCAAGCTCGTAAAAAGACATGGCTACGAGCGTGAAAGGACGCGCACGCGCACTGCGATGTCTAGTCAGACGTTAAACGGCGCGGCGATGCAGCTTTATCTGATTCTGGTCGCCGCTCGCCCGTCCCGACTTATTTTGCCGACGCGTGTACGTTCTTTCGCAGGACAGCAAAGTACCATGCATAGCGGATACCATAGAACAACGTTCAAAAATTTTAGAACCTCTCTCATTTGTCATCGTTATTTTCTTTACGTATACATAGAGAAGGCTATATTTCGGGAGACTTATCGCCGCGCCTGTACTACCATAGTTCGCCGAAATTCAGGAGTCCTGCGGGCAAATCGGGAGAGTTGGCAGGCATGCACTTGTAGCGCTTCGTTGCTCGCAAGCACGAAAGCTTACCTTTTCAGCAATAGGACCAAATCCAAAAGCGCTCTCCTAGTGGCCCCCAGCGTACACTTCGTTGAATGCTTGATCGGAAGCACTCAGCTTGCGGCGAGCACTAGCTTCAACGGAAGCCGTTGACAGAGGAGACGCACTGCGCCGCACCGAAGTCGTTGCTCCGTACTTGCCGATCCACGACGGATTCGGAGATTGCAGTGACACGCACTATATCTTTTGTACGCGTGAACTACGTCACCGTGGAAGCCGTCGAAGCACACATCCAAAAGAAAGCAGGTGAATCGATGAACAATCCGCCACCGTTAGCATGCAGCCAACGCGCAAACGACATGTCAACGACAGATTCAAAGGTCGCCTGTTGATGATGATCGTGACGCGCAGTTGCCCTGAGTCCGAAACCGAAAGTCATCGCCTCCGAGATTAATATCGCTATACCAGCGAATTGACTTTAGCAGCGCCGGTTTATAATAATCTTTCAAAACAAAAAACCAAGACATATTGTAATATGTTATGTTTAACAACATGTTTGTGCTAGTAGAGCTTTAAAGCGGGGTTTTCTTTTTTTTTCAGCTACTGCTGACGTGTGCAAGTGGCAAATTCGTAGCCTTCGAGATTCACATTTTTCTTTTTCCGAGTAGAGCGTCGTCGGGGCATTGTTTCGACGAGTTGGAGTTAAAATTTCGTTACCTGTGCATAATAGATATAACTAGGAGGCTAGGGAAGGGCGGGGGGGAGGGGGGGGAGTGGTGTTCGGTATTCGACTCACCCCCGCCCTTTTCTACGTTTATTTGGACCCGCATGTGTGCAAGCACTGGCAAAAATGTACTAACATACAGAGGAGTCGGACCCCTTCTCCCCCCCCCCCCCCCCCCGCTTCTGCATAAAGTCTGGCCACGCCCCTGCTGTGCTAACAGCTTGTTTTTACATAACATTCCACCATTCAGCAAACGCTGATAAGGTATCTTGGAGAATACGCTCTTTTTACCGACGCAGTAGCAATGAAGCTTGCTTTTATTTCATGTGGTGAATTTCGTGCAAGCATACGAATGTGCTATCACTGTGTGCATTGTAAGGCAATGGTAAGGGCTGTCAAACACATTTAGCAGAAAGATGAATTGGGCTAGTTGGTGGTGGTTCATGGTTTCTTGTTGTGCTGCGAATGAGTGAGTTTGCGCACCACCTGTCCTGTAGTCCCTGTATCGTCCTCGTTTCGTCATTCGCAGCGCAACAAGAAATCATGAACCTGTCAATCACAATGCCACAAGTCAACTGCCGTTCCTCCTTCTTGTGGCACGGGTACATTGTACTAGTGTCGTCTGTGATCGCTCACGCGTACAATGTACGACCCACGAGGGTTCCTCGAGAAAAAAAAGAAAAAAAAAGAAAATGAAAAATAAAGCGCCCGCACAGTGATGCGTCCCATTAGAGAAGTTCACTTGTGCTTAGCGGGTGTGCGCCTAAACTGTGCTGCGGCGTGCCATGCGTGTACAGCAGCTGCAGCAGAGTGAGCGCAGACAGTTCAATGTAAACATGCCTAGTTTCATGGTAATACGTACGCGGCATACTGTCACTTTGAGCTGATTCGTGATCATAAGTTTAAATATAACTCACTGGTAAAATCAGTGACTTGTGAATTGATGTGAAATACTTCAATGTACAGGAATATGTGCACCCCACTGTAAATAAAACAGGTGTTCTAAAAGAAAAGCTCATTGTGATTTCAAATTAGAAAACGCGCATGATGACCTGTCGAAAACAGTGTGTAATCGTTTCATGATATATGTTTAAGCGCAACACCATCTCTTTTACCATCATTTCCGTGAGAATGATGAATGGTTACGAGGGGCTGCAAAATACTTTTTTAGTATGAATCACACAAAGTCAACCCATGAAGCCGTTGAACGTGTGAGGAATCTTGTGAATAATGCAAACAAGAGAGTGGTACATTAAATGTGGTATATAGCGCGGTATATGTCGGCGAATAAAAAGTGAAATGAAAACAAAAGCCGAAACATCGATCTTTTCACCGAAAAGTTGCTATGCGGTTTGATTGTATCCGTTGGCATGTGATACGTATTGATGCATCTAAAAAAAAAAAAACAATAGGTGTAACATTTAAAGAAACACCCTTGGGTGGAATTTGTGAACATACACCCTAGGGTGTAATTTGTGATCATACACCTATAGTACACCCAAAAATGAAAAAAGGGTGCGCAAAGGGTGGTTTACGTGAAATTCCACCCTTTTGGATAATCTTGGCAAAAAAAATGGGTGTCCGATGGGTGTTTTATCGAAAATCCACCCTTAAGGGTGTGAAACGGTTTACAGTGTATTAGCAATTTCACATAAAGATAATCCTAAATTGAACAGAAACAACAAAAACAGGCAAGAAACTGAGAAAAAATACTTCAGAGGACACAAATTTCTTATGAAAATATTAAGATATAGTTCCACCTGGAAGCAGTTGATTGATGTAAATCTTGGTTTGCTTTTCTCAAGGCAGTAGGTTAATGTTATGCTCGTGGCCTTGCGTTCCGTATATTTACCTACAAGGCTAATGATATTTTTTTTCATACATCACAGAACATTAAATATGCGTGCGTGTATATAAGCACCTGTATACCTTTATATACCCGTGTTTTATACTTTTCAAGGCTCAAGTTCAAAACATTTGCGTTCAACTTTCTATTTGCGGTGTGTTTTACATCTAGCGTCACATTGTGCACGATATTTTGCGGCAATGTTTTTTTTTCTTAAATTGTTTTCCTTCGTTCTGCGTACACTAAGCCAGAAGTAGCAGGTTTATTCATGTCATGATGTCAATAAAACAAATTGTCACAAACAGAATGTAACAGTCACGACTCACGCTCTCGCTGCGAACTTAACAGCTTAAATGAGGAGACAAAGGTAGTTAGAGATGCAGGCATTGAAACTTGGCCATGTTTCATGGAAGACAGACTACTAAACAAATTGTACAAGAATAGTGCCACACACGCCTCTTTTTTTTCTGTGTTTTATGTTGCCAGCCTAATGCGCGTGTAGATAATGCCTTACGCAAACCTCACCAGAATGTCTGAGAGCATTCCAGATTATTTTAGGATCATCTGTTAGGCTTCAGCATGCAGACGCGAACAGCGTAGTTCATTCTCGAACAAACGTGGCCACCAGTGATAATGCTCGAATGTTCGCTGCCACATGTATAAATGCCGACGCGCCTTGCCGCGGATCAGATTATCGATGGCCGGTGCTCCGTTCGCCGCTATCAGTGCCAGTGTGTATTGCTGTAGTGTGACTTTCTGTTTCCCGGCCACAAGTTCGGCCAAATAAAGAGTTTCGTCTTGTTTAGAAGCACAGATATTTGGGCGAGTTTGTACTGATCCATGACGGTATTTTTGAGCGCGAAAATAGACACGATACACGAGAAAGACTGAACAGGAGGTAGTTGTGTGGTTTTGGTTTTGTTATCATTTTTAACTGGGAGGTGATAGTTGTTCTTCGGTTGTTAGATTGTGGTATCACGCATGCGTTTCTCTGTTTTTTGTTGCCTTTGGTGTATGATAAAAGTTGGCCATCTCCTGTGAATAAACTTTAGTTTGAAGTGAGCTTTCGTCCTGTTCAGTCTTTCTCGTGTATTGTGTCTATTTTCGCGCTCAAAAATACCGTCAAGTTTCGTCTTGGACACGCCGACTGCTACCTTCGTCAACGTCAGGAGCCCGTGACAATAGCACACATCAAGTAGAAGTTACCCGTCGTCTTGCTTTCATACGAATGCCGTGTATTCGAGAATGCAAGGTTTCTCAGCGTAATGGAACTACCGCATTCAATACCTTTTGCATCGCATTTATAAGAGGCGAACGCGAGTCTACAATAGTCAAATATGAAATAATACCAAGCTTGACTGATGTTTACGCGACAAAAAGTATGATTTTAGTGTTGATTGCAAGCGTGTTTGGACAAGTGGGTCATTTTGAGAGGCATTACCGGGCAATAGTATAATGTTACGGATTTTCACGAGATGCAGGGATGCAGAAATGGCCGCGTCGGTCTTTCTCACGACAGCTGTTCGGATGGGAGTCCTGTGTGCTTTGTGTCTACGTGCCTGCTCATTTGAGTCATATGCATGGATGTGTTGTTGGGAGAGCTGAATAATGCAGCCCTTAACGCTCCCGCCGATGAATCGCAGTATTTACGAAGGAGGGAAGCCAACGTTGATGGTCACGGATCCTGACCTGCTGAAGCAGGTTCTAGTCAAGGAATTTCCATCACTGCCCAACAGACGGGTAAGATTAACCTGCTTTTTTTTTTTGCTTATTTGCAGTTTCTTTTTTTTTTGTTCTTTTTGCTCACGACACATTCAACTGAATGGGTCCAAGCCCAGAACAAAAGTATCGATTGAATGGATGCAAAGGTATTTACATATAAGTTTGTAATATTATTTCTGAATGACAAGACATGAATAAATTCACAATATACACCTGTCCAACTCGCAGGAATGCTACTGTGGTCATGAAGATGAGAATGTTCGGCAGACTATTTTGGAATGCGTAAAGAAGGCAAATGAAAGAGAAAAATTAGAGAAGTAACTAGCAAGTTTTGACATACGCCCCCCTCACACTACAGAAATTACTTGGACCGTAGCCTGAAAAGCATCTTCAGGAAAAATCGAACATCTTCCTCAAAGTCATCTTAGTGGACCCTGGACTAGATAGGTGCTTGGATGAACAGCTATGTGTTGCTATATACGAAATGATGTGTTAGTCCGCATACTGTGGGCAGAACTTGGATAGATATGTTCGCGTATGAGCGTTCTATTGCCATGTGAACTGCTGAAAGTGAACTGTACATTACCATGTTATTTTTTTGTTTCAGTTTTTTTTATGTTTTTGCTTGACTTCTCCATTTTTTGGTTTTGGGTAACAACTTTTTCTTTCTTTTTTTTTTTTCCGCTGCCGAACATATAGAAACGGAGTGGATGCGGTGATATAAACCTCAACCCTGCCACAGTAAACCAGTTAAAATAGAACAGGACAGAAAATGACAAAGAAATATTAAGATGCTGTGCAAACAGGGAAAGAAAGCACATGTGGTATCTTAATACCTTTTTTAATGCAAAACAAAGGTACTTTTAATGTTTAATGTTCTAAGCAGTTTTTTGCGTTCGATTCTAACGGGCTAATACTATTTACTGATAGGAACCGGCTTCCAAAGAGATTGTGTTAATGGTTATTCTCCGAAATTTATTTTGAAATGAAAGTGCAGGTGCATGTAGCTTATTCCTTATTTGTCTGATAGTACTCGTACGGTGATTCGGCTGGAGTTGCGTGTAGATGAAGTTGAAGTGACTGTTCAGTTTCTTGAATTTGCATGTATTGTTAAAGTGAGCTGCCATATTTTCTCCTCCAAGCTTAGAAGAGCGAATATATAGTGGGGTGAAGGCATGTCGATGAAACCGAAGAATGCCGACAGCGCTCGTTTCCGGCACTGAAATTATTTTAGGTGCATTGCACCTGTCCAACACTTTATGAGACAATCACCCTGCGCCTGAACCGCACATTTATGGCAGGAAGCGCCAACATACTGTACTGAAAGTTGTTCTGATATAGGGAGGCAGCAAAAAATGATGAGTAATCATCCCCTAAGTATCAACTTTGCGAAACTAAAGACAAACTAAAGCGGAAACCTAGATTAGGTTGCACTGATAAGTAATTGTCTGAAAACGATATCGTCGCTGATATGGCGGCGATGGGTTTATTACGAGAAGACCAAATGAAGTTCGAAATTTCTTACCGCTTCAATTTGGCGCCAGAACCCCAACATCGCTACGCCACTGTGACTTCAGTGTGGCGTCAGAAATTCGAATGTGACTACATTATGTTTCGGCCATCTTGACCCAATAAAGGCACCAGTAACTTAAAGCGTTATTGGTATTTCACTTATAATACAAAACAATTGACCTGTATGAATAAATATTGATAGAACCAGTAGTAAACACCATCAAAATCTGTGACATCACAGTAAGCTAGCGCAGGGACATTAAGGCGGCGTCGCCACTTCTTTTTATTTTGAACGAATAAACAGCGCGAGAACGGCGCTGACTCGCAACAAAATATTTCATTTTGAAACGAAAAGAGTTAGTAGGATCTGGAAAAAACATGGTGAAAGCGTGCAAAAACAATATGATTATCAGGCGTGCAAAAAGAAACACTGAAAGAAAAACAATAGAGGCCGCTCATATTAGGAAATCAGATTTCAACACTGTTTGTTCTCCAAGCGTGTACATAACTGATAAAGAAATGCTGTTTTCGTTTGGTCACCCGTGATGCGTTTCGTCTTTTTTTTTTATAGCATGTGCGCATGTATAAAAACTGGCTTCACGCTTTTCAATAAATCTAGTTGGAAGTCAGCGGCAGTCTATGTCGTTTATGTGTCTTCCCTTGACCTCGTTTCTGACATGTATCAACTAGCCCACCAACGGCTCCTTCTTGTATAAGCTTGTGCACAATTAATAAACGTCTAGAAGCAACAATCGCAGAATAAGTCTATATTTTTTCGCTGTGTTGTGAGATTTGTCACAGATACCGGCTGTTATGAAGAAAAAAAATAGGCTACCTGAAATTCCGGATGGCAATGGGCGCGAAAGCTTTCGACACTCTTCGTCGTATTTATCTGATTGCTGTCAACGGTCTTAGATGTACCATTTATCTCAAAAATTTTTTCCCAGTTGCCTTATTTGAAGGTAATGCCTAGGATGGTTTGACTGGAATGTCTCAAAATGCTGTTGAGCTTCTAGGCCCATGTTTTCTCACCATGCTGCATGAATGCGACAAAGAAGAACTTCACGCTTTAGCTGAAACGTTAAAATGTAATGTTGCATACGTAAAGGCACCTATTTTGTGCAAACCATTTTGCAGGATCACCAGATTAACGATCCACTTCTCACTAACATAATGACGCTTGCGCCTGTGGAACGCTGGAGAAAGATACGCCAACTTTCGACACCTGCATTTTCAACTGCCAAGCTGAGAAAGGTCAGATCATGGTTGATTTGACGGACCTTTGTTTCGTTAATTAACGAGTGCACTGCTTTTCTCTTGTTCTTGGGCGCAGCCGTTTAAAACACTACAGAGGGATGTTTTGTGTTTTGTGTCTTCTCATTCACTCACATTCTAACTTTCGAATCTGTTAAACACACACACACACACGCGCGCACGCGCACGCGCACACACACACACACACACACACACACACACACACACACACACGCACACACACACACACACACACACGCGCACGCACACACACACACGCACGCACGCACGCACACACACACACACGCACGCACACACGATGACGTCAAAAAATAATCTGCATCCTTTGACAAAGAAACGAAGGAACCAGAAAATAAAGAGAAGCACAAAAATAATGCTTACAATTACAAAGTAGGTAACAAAGTAGGTAACACAGCAGGAACACAGCAGCGCTTGTGTTCGCGTCGCTTTTCGTCCTTGTCCCTCAGTGCGCTAAAGAAGTGAAAAATAGGTAACACACGCTTCGGTGAATAGCTCGATATCATGCCAGTGTATCGCAGAGCTATGTCGCGCTTGTGAAAGTGCATAGAAATTAAAGTTCGTTAAATATAATGCGCTTATAGTTAAAATCCGGTGCGGCAAGAACAGTGGCGTAGCCAGGAGGTGGCACACCGGGCACGTGCCCCCCCCCCCCCCGAAATTATTTTTTCGCCATAGCATACAGAGCGAAAAATGACCATTTCAAGTAGGTGCTACCCCCGAAATCAAGGGGGGTGCCCCCCCCAAACCCGAAAAAACAATTTCTAGCTACGCCCCTGGGCAAGAAATACCTAGGTGACACAACATTTACAGGTTCTACGCACAGTTCTTCCGCTTTAATACACATACAAAAAGTGTGTGTACTCGCACTATTCGGTTGATCAGCGCTCAAGGGTTACATAAGGCCGCTTGCTATCACTCGCAGCACATTATAAACTTGATACGGAAACCCATAAATGTATTACCCCACACATATACCAATCCATCAGGAGCATGCTGCCATGAAAAATGTGGGTGTTCAGGGAAGTGAATCTTCGCTCTCAATCACACGGTGTTCACGAAGTCCGGCATTTTCAGATGAACGACCTCATTCAGGACTGCGCAAGAGTTAGTGCCAAGCACCTCGAAAGAGCGGCGGATGAAGACAAAGACCTAGATGTGAAGCAGTGAGTGCTGAATTTTAATTTGCTTGCGCCTAAGTAATAAGCCTAGTCAGAGAGAGTTTTTTTTATTGCGATAGCAATTATATGGACACGCGCGGCTGGTTTTCGCCGTCGGCGTCGGCGTCGGCGTCCGCGTCGGTGTCGGCGTCATTTGCCGTATATGTATATGTATATATATAACCGGGCCCGCCCGTCGTTCGTGAGCGTGAAAAGACGCGAGGGGGGGGGGGGGGTCCCTCGAGCGACCTTCGATTTTACGAGCGGGGGGCGCGCGCGTTATCTCCCCTTCTCGGCGGCCGACAGCGGGCGGGGGGGGGGGGGGGACGTTCGATTTTACGAGCGCGGGCGCGCGCTTTATCTCCCCTTCTCATCTCCCCTTCTCGGCGGCCGGGCCGGCGTACCCTTCTACGTGCTGCGCTTTCAACGCGAAGAGAATTCTCTTAAACAAGCGTTTTCTAGAGTTGCGTGAGATCGGATCCAAAAAGAGTTAGCTGCCAGCCTCACTTCGTATAACATTACAATTTTTTCGCTATCGCATTCATTGCTTCACCCTTGCGGTGAAACTGTGACTTTTTTTTTTTTTTTTTGCTGATGACAGTTCACAATAAGAACTAAGCAAAACGCTCGAGATATGGAGGTGTATCGAGGAGATGAAATAATCGCACATTCGAGTGCTCTCATTAAGGCGCCTCTGGAGCGCACTCACCATGCGCAGTATACTCGACTGGTCAAAGGAGATTGCTCCGAACACATTCGCCTTGTTCTTTCAGTTGGCCACGTTCCAGCCAGAATGCTTGGAGGCGTTCTCACCTTTAAGCGGGAGGCGCGGCGCGTCTATTATCTACGACAATCCTGATAAAGGGCTTGCCCTTGGGGAGCAGCTGGAAAGTGCCAGCTCTTTGGTTCCATTCATGAGCACGCTCCGCATTGTTGAGATGCGAGTCCGAGCTTGGTACAGAACCAGTGGAAAGTAGCATAAGTGATTGGAAGAGAACGGGAAACGTTGCATTACAAACTCATGGATTGAGCTCTGTGCTCAAATGGAATAGATTTACAGCAGTCTGTTCCACAAATGTGAGAACTCTAATAGATTCACGCTCGCGTTTTGTCTGACCGGATTCGTAAAGCGATGAATTTCAAAGAAACCACTCTCGCAAAAGAAAAAGTAAAGAAAGAAAAAGTCATAAGCGAGGAATTTATGCTCATTCAGCGCGAACAGTGAGGTGAAAAACCTTTCAAACAGCGCTGCATGGATAGCTGGTAGAAGGATCACTGACGCAAATCACTTCCTGTTTTATTTTTATTTCATTCATTGATGTTTATTGAGCGACAGACCATGAATCCTGCCTTTATAGTTTTCTTTCACGAGCCTGCCTGCACTTAGATGATGTTTCACCTATTTTGCATTTCAGCGCATGCCGCAGTGCGAAATTCTTATGCGGCGTAAAATTTTCAAAACACTGAAAATAGGCTGCACATACCTGGGATCTCCCTAGAAGTATCTATTCTACCCTACTTTACAACGTAAACTGCATGGTGAGAATTTCTGGCTAAGCAAATATTAGAAAAAGGCGGGAAATCTTTTATCCGCGTCATCGTTTAATAGCTACGCAAACAATGAGCGTGAAGATGCCGGTCGTTAAGATGCTTACTTGCAAATGTTTTGTAAAATAGTGCTTCTTGGCAAGTGAGAACGTCGGTAGACAATACGAAAACTGTATATAAATCTCGCGTAGTGACCTTCGACCTTAAGCACTTCTGTGCTCGAGCGATTCTG